>CAVLJG010000010.1:22605847-22738863 GCA_963669975.1 Acanthoscelides obtectus | reverse complement strand
AAATACGTTGATATGCTGTAATTGCAACATGTGTTATTTTTATGCTGCAAATTTGATTAGGGAGTGATAAAGTAGATGTTTTCTACTATATTATTAAAATATTCATAGTTATTTTAAACCTATAACACCCTGCTACATATATATTATTTGTGTTTGATAAGAAAAAATTAAGATTTCAATAGTGGGAAGGGGCTCGTAGTTTATTAGCTTGGAGTTGAGCTGTAAAGGTTCACTTAGCAAAACTTGAGGTACTAGAAAAACAATTTTTAAAGATAATTCATAATAAAAACAGACTTTATCCATCAAAACAGTTGTATAGAGATGCAGAAACTCTAGATCATCGGCAATTGTTTTCGTTCAGTATATTAGTATATCAATTTAAAAACAAACATACGTTAGTACCGATACAATACACTAGTACTTATTCGACTAGGAACAAAGTTAATAAAATAAGCAGGACTCCTTTGTCTACTAAAAAAATAGGACAAAAATGCTATAAGTATCTCGCCAGTCGGTTTATATAACTGCTGGCCTGATGAAATGGAGAGAAGAGTACCATCGTTACCAAAATTTAAAAAGAATAAAACAATTCTTATTGACAGGGCCAAGAACAAGTTCACAGAATTAAGAACATAGGTATAAAATATTACACATTTGTGTGTCCATGTCTTTATTGATAAAGTTCATTAGGTACTGTTCTTGTCTTTTGTACCTTTGAAAAAAGTATAGATGGATGTTTCAACAAATTAGTAAACCGTTGTATAGGGGTAATGCTTTATATTCTGTTTTTTTAGCTGTAGGGTTTTTAAAATTAAAAAATGTTAATGCCCTTGTAATATCTAATAGCTTTTATCATTATATTTATAAATATTCTACGTTATGTAGCTAAGAATATGCTAGCATTGCAGTGATAAATTGAAATTGACGACCTCAAATGGAATATATCCCCACGCCCAAGCATTTGCTTCTTGTGGGTTTGTGTATGTTTATTGCGGGATACCCTATTTTTTTATTTTGCTGCTAAATTGTATTTTTTCTTCAATAAACATTATTATTATTATTATTGTTATATTATTATATTATATTATCAAAGTGGGTTATGGTTGCTGGTAAGATATTCGTAATAAATGTCAAGGCTGACCTACGATCATTTCTCTTTTTTCATCATAATATATCTTTCTATCAGTTAGTTTATCCAAATATCAGGCAAACGCAGCTAAACAGGACGAAGATGAGGAGCAAACGGAAATAGTGCCCAGTTATTAAATAGATAAATAGAGTATTACTGGATTTATAGTTAACAATTATTTGAGTCGGGCGGTGAAGTTATTAAAAATAAAGTAAGTTGTATCTATTGAAAGTTCAAATTAAAAAAGGGCTGTTAGAAGTACGAAAATAACAAGGAAGTCAGTGAACTTACATGGTCAAGTAGGAATCTCATCTTGATTTGCCACATACTGGGAAGTAATCGTTTTTCGTAATGTCTTATACTAATCCAAATTATGCCCCACTAAATGCTGTTAGCAGGTGATAGGACCGGAGTTCCTCACGAAACAATTTCTCTATCATAATACGCTTCCTATGGATACGGTTATCGCAAACAGAATTATTCGTACATTAGACTCAGAATTTGAAATTCAATCAATTCCTTGAATCCCTGTAACTTGCAGTAATATATCGACTTGATATCCACCTCTAAAAATACTTCAGTAGTGTCTTGATAAACTTAAACTTGTTTCCTACTAAATCTGGAAAAATGTGGCAGCTCATGGTAGGTAATCGGAAGCTGTACACGCTTGGTTCAAAAAACAAAAGCAGTATTATTGATTTTCAATAGTGTGTATCATGTAATGAATAACCAGAATCGACAGCGGTCTAGCGGTCATAGTAGTGTTTCAACCAGCCATTCACTTTGCCGTGGCGAATTAGCGGGGAACGTTTGAATTATCCCTAATGGTGCCGGCAGCGCTTCTTGAAAGCCAATTATAATATAGGAATGGTAGCTGCTTGAAGCAATACCCGTATGTGTCAAATAATCGTTATAACTATCTGATCGCCAATCTTGGTAACCAGAGCTGCTACAAGTGAACATAGAGTGTATGACAGCTAATTGCTCCCAATTGACAATTATAGCGATATCGCTATCCATGTCATTTCGCAGTTACATAATAACGGTGTGGGGTCATTGAGCTCCTTTATCAAAAGTCGTTCAGCATTTAACCCACATAACGTCAGCATGATAATCATCATTATCATATTTATCATCATCATCATCATCACCATCATCATCATCATCATCATCATCATCTTCATCATCGTCATCATCATCACCATCATCATAACTTAAAATACCTTGTCATAACAAAAGTGACGTCACTGATGGTAGTTCCTAGACTAAAGCACGTTTCGTTTCGACCAACAGTTGATTTTATTTATTACTAAAATTCATTGTTAGACAAAGCAATAACACTACCTTCACCCTTCACGATTTATGATTAATTTATAAGCCTAACCTAAACGGAGCCCTGTTTTCATTATCCCTTCGTCTTTGAAATGCCATTGTTGCCAAGTATAAATAGTAGCTGAGGTATCTGTTAGACCGTATTGGAGCGCACGCGCAGCTCGCATCATATATGGGTTGCTCGTCAACCATTATTTGATAATAGGAAAATGTTTTGGGCAATGCTGCTGTTTTCATTATTGTTCTCAAATATTTGCTAGTAAGCATTTTTAAATGGTAAGATCACAGGTTCATCTTTCTGATGGAAATGGTTCATTTAGTTGTTTGATTGAAATTTTATTCGCGGAACTAGATTTTATTTATATATTTATTAGGTCTGAACTGTGTTTGTGGTCATAGAATATCTTCTAGTCACTATGAATGAGAAAACACCTCTGTTTTATAGAACACCATTCATTTTCTATCGTCTATACTCAATCTGTAGCTGGAATTGTGCAATCGTAAGATGTTTCCGAAGTGATTGTAAAATTTACAAGAAAGGTGACCGCGTGCTGCCTTGTAGCAGGTTATAAGAATAATTAATCGTGGAAAGCGCCATATTGTTCGTAAAAATACGACCGTAATAAAAATGAAGGCACCGCTCTTTAGCCAATATTGTTCAGTTCTAATCGATGTTACGTAAGGTGCGACTGCTTTGATATATGTACATATGAAGAATCTGTGAGATCCCACTCGTCTTCATTTATAGCCAAGTATGGTAATGGAAAAATATACTATAAGCAGAAAGTCAGATTTTAAGTTCCAAACATATAATGTTGTCAGTCGGTACTCGCAATACCCTTTTGATAATGAATGAGATCAAATTGTGTGTTCAGGGTTTTCATTCTGAAAAAGACGTCGAGTACTTTCCACACAACGTTGTTATGGATTGGATTATATTCAGTTTATTTCCAGACCTAACACCATATGAACAAAGTCGAACACAGTAATTCTATATGACATATCGGGTGAATCTCAACCTGCTGACAAATATTTTTATCAGACGTTTTTATTTGTCTCTAAGTAGTAGTGACTGCTAGGGTGGGCCGTCCTGTGGTTTCTTTTTTAAATTGGTATTAAGACTACACTCTTCAATAACATGTAAGACTCGATACTTTATTCAAAAGAATACACCTTCTGATAATGTACAAAAAACAATTTCAGTTAAATAGCTGCCGCGGATGACCTCGTGTTAACTCATTTGAAGCTCATTTTCGATAGCTTGTGGGTCTATTTCATCAATAGCTCGACGGATATTTCCCTTAAGAACATCAATTGTTTGAGGATCGTGAGTGTAACAGCGGTCCTTAACAGCACCCCATAGGAAGTAATCCATGGGCGTCAAATCATAGCCAATGAACGTCTCCAAAACGGCGGTTAACGCGATGTCCGAACTTGTGTAACTCTGTAAAAGATCAAAACAAAAAACTCCTCAACATGTTTCCATAGCGTTCTACGTTTACCGTCACGCTAGATAAAAAACAACTGATGACCCACCCTCTATAATAAAAGGGAACTACGCACATCTACAACACAAAAAGAGGGTAGGTCAAGTCTTCTAAAAGACCCGAGTGGAATCGAAACTTACCTCTTGGATATCTCCACTTGGGTCCATTAAGTCGTAAAACTCATTTCATAGGTCAAAAATAAATTTATTGTATTGCAAAAGGTATAACATCCTATACAGATAAGCGGACCAACCGCATCGCCACGGAGGCTGTAGACCAATGAAAAATGTATTGTAATTGTATGTATATTTAAGCAACTACTACTCTGGGACACCTGCTGTTGTTGCAATTGATATTAGATGTGCAGATAATAAGTATCGATGTTATAACTAAAAGATGCGCTATTATACCGGAATCAGAAATTTAATAATAGAACGTCTTTCGCTGACATTAAAAATGTAATATTCCCTTCTACCCCTAACCTTCAATTCCCCCAAAAAATGTCTGAAAATACGTAGAAAGTACGATCTGAATGTTTCACTGAATCGGCTAAAGGATAAAAATTGCATATATAAATGATGAAATTACATCCTTGCTGTTTTTTGAGAATATAAGATTTAATTGTCTTTTTAAATGGCAGTTCTCTCAGCCGCACAAACTTCTGAGGCATGTTGTTATATTCCTGAGCTACTTGGTAGCTGAAACTTCTTTCATATATAGTGGTTTTATGGGTTGAAAGAATGATGAGGACTTTGGATCTTATAATTAGTGATTTTTTTGCTAGTATCTTTTTGGCAACACTGTTTTTGACAGATGACGCGTGAATCGTGTCTTGTGTCATTGTCAAACTTCAGTTTGGTCTATAATTTAACCATGAATCGACTTACGAACGAACAACGCTTGCAAATTATTGAATTTTACTATCAAAATTCATGCTCGGTTAAGAGAGTGCATCGAGCACTGCTTCCAATTTATGGGCAATTTGGTCGGCCTACTGAGGGAGCTATTCGGAAGCTTGTGACTAAATTTCGAACCCAGTTTACATTATTGGACATTAAACCACCAACACGCACACGTAGAGTGAGGACTGGAGAAAATATTGCGGCTGTATCCGCCAGTGTTAGTGATGACCGTGAAATATCGATTCGCCGTCGTTCGCAGCAATTGGGCCTCTGTTACTCCACAACTTTTTTTTGCCCATAATGAAAGAGCTGGACTTGGCTGACATGTGGTTTCAACAAGACGGTGCCACATGCCACAACGCACACGAAGCAATGGCCCTATTGAGAGGCGAGTTCGGTGAACAGTTTATCTCACGTTTGGGGCCCGTCAATTGGCCGCCTGGATCGTGTGATTTAATGCCGTTGGACTATTTCTTGTGGGGCCATGTTAAGGCTAATGTCTACAGGAATAAACCAGCAACGATTGACGCACTGGAAGCCAATATTGAAGCATTTATTCGTGAGATACCGGCCGATATGTTGGAGAGAGTGTGCTGAAATTGGACCTTGCGCATGGGCCATCTAAAGCGGAGCCGCGGCCAACATTTCATGAAATAATCTTTAAACATTAAATTATATCGACCGTTCTATCGACTCAAATAAATATTTAATCGTTTTTCCAAATTTTTTGTGTTTTTTTTGAAAATCAAATCCTATACCTCATAAAAAATCACCCGTTATTAATATTGTGAACTACTCGTTTATCTAATAATTCATGATGCAAGGTAATCGCAGAAATTTTGAACCTGTTTCTCATATTCATCCATTCAGTTTCTAAAAATTTCTCCGAAATATGATCTTAATTATTTTGTTATGCCATAGATATAGCTAAGACAAGAATTTTGAACAGTTTGAATTCTTCTGCGGCTTTCTACATCCAAACTGCTATGGTATATAGGTGACAAGTACGGGAACTGTGATAGTACAAGTCTTTCACATAAAGTTTTTTTAGTGTCATAATTTAAATACTTGCGATGGGGAAACAGAATTCTGAGTGAAGGACAGGCTTTTTTATATTCATAAGCACCTGTTTTCGGAAACGCAGTTTTGAATCGAGTATTAACCCAAGTTTGTTTTCTTCTAATAGTTTAATAGAAGCGTTAGAGATCAGACAAACAAAAACATAAAGAAAGAAGGGACATGGCTTCTCGTCATTTACATTTGACGTGACATACAAAAAACATACAGTAATTAAAAACCAGGTGTTGGCTTAACGTAACTGACGCATCAACTGGTATTCTAAAATGTTGAATTCCGTATACCTGTCAAGTATTGCGAAACGTATTACGGCAATTATCCAGTGACTAAAGGTGCGAATTATGCTAGAAATTACACGGATACCATTTCCAAAGACATTTTCGACATTCATAAATAACAGATGCATATTTAATCATCAAAAAATTGTGTCGACCTCTCACCTCTTCAAACGCGGAAACCGAATACGCCTACCATTACGGCTTGCGAATCATTAGGCGAATGTCACACAATCACTCCTGACCCTGCAATCAGTATTTACTGATTTCCGTTAGTGTCAATGGATTTCTACGTAATCTTATACATCAATAATAAATTGCTGACTTTCTGGCTACATGGTCGCGAAATATCTCCATGATAAATACTGACTGATCACAGTAAAAATACTGTGTGACATTCGCCTTAGGCCACGGTTGAAGTATATCACTGCGTTTCTTCGAGTGTCTATATTTTGGCCACCCATTTTTAAAATATCTCACCCCTCCCATGCCAGCATTGTAGCAAAAGATTTGATACGACCCTGGAACGCATTTGAAAAGACCCACACTTCGGAAACATAGCTCTGGAAAGCAGCTATGATTGGATTATGACATAAGAGATCCGAATTCTTTTCCTACGATTTTCTAATGCACGAAGCTTTTGAGTCCAAGTTAACAACCTTTTTTGCATCATGAAACACCAAAGTAAGTATATGATGAGTTGAGACACTGTTTCTTATCAGAATTACATATCCTCGTGAAGCACAATACTCGTATAGGTATCAATTATTATCATTACCACTTAAAATAAAAATTATATAGAACCCATCTATACTTTGAATCACTGCCTCCATGCGGTCTATAAAAATGCATCGATACTGGGAAAAGATTATGGATATCAAGAGGTACTTCAAAACTAGTGAATGTTATCTACGAGTATATATAAAAATAAGCAAGAGTAACTTGTGTGTGATAACTAACAAATGTGAATAGAAACTGATACCCGTATCTCTTGCCTCCACTTTTGTCGAGTTTCTATAGTATCTACCAATTCAGTGCAAAATATTGTGTATCACAAATTATTACTTTGTATACATACAAAAGTTAGTCAGATCTCATTCAGTCCGTGTTTTTTCATACAACTTCTGCGTAGGATTCAGTATTTAGTACTTCTCTGAGGACGCCTATGAGGTGGATGTTATTGTCTGGCTTCATAGAAGATATCGGAAAACTGTAATTTCCTACTACCTACCATACGGAAGGGTCGATTGTTTGGCGACTCGCGAAACTACTCTTAGGTGGCGGTGTCACCTTTGTGTTCGCAAGGGTTTTCGGCTCTGAGAAAGTAACAGAACACCCCGAGAAAGCTCTCTCTGATTAGAAAATGTCTTTCGTTGTATGTCCAGAAATAAAAAAACGTTTTCTTATACAGGGTGTTTCAGTTTATTGTTGCATAACTTTAAGATTCGATAGAACTTTTAAAATTAATGCATAAAGTCTATATAAACATGGGTCGAAAAATGCGTGGCTTCCGAAATACAGGGTGTTTAAATTTACTTTCTAAAATAGTTTTTTTTAAATACTCCGAACAATATTTGATGTATAACAGTGAAAATTGGTATACAAGGGTTTTTTGGTACAACAAAACGAACCATGGGCATAGTTTTACTGTAGCCGCTAGAGGGCGCTCTCTACTGTACCTGTAGTGTATTAAAATGACCGAAAAATGCTTCTTAGTCCAATTTTTTGCTTTTTGAATGAAAAAACTGATTCATCGCACTTTTCAACATAAAAAAACTCTCCTGTGAGTTTTAGTTATAGTTAGCCGGTTTTGAGATATTTCGATTTTTAAGGTTCGATGCATTTTTAATTATTTATGGGAAAATAATATTTTTTTTACATTTTTGATTTGGGCATTACAAGTAATTAAGATGATCGTTTAGGCTGTGTCTTTAAACACAGCAATAATTCCTAACTCCAAATAAACACAGCAAAACAATATCAATTTGTTTAATTTTCCAATATTATTTTTAACAAATTAAATTAATTATTTACAACTAAAATGCTATTGGATAGTTAGGACAAACATGCAAAATCTAAAGTAGTTGCTCGAAATGTAAACCCAATTGTTCAATACACAATTCACATCTACGAATGATCGAACGTGGTGTAGCATTATTCAAATAAGGCCTTATTTCATCACATGCATTCCTGATTCTGTCTATTAGCATCTCTCGTGTGGTTACGGGAGTCTGGTACACTTTTTCTTTTAGAAATCCCCCAGGCGACTGGTCCTCCACGGCCGATCCATCTTTCTGGATAATTTTCGTCCAGCCAGTTTCTAACTATTCTCGAATAATACGCTGGATAACCATCAAGCTGGAACCAGGCCCATCTTCTTAAATCTAACATAACATCATCCCACATATTTGCATGTTCAGCCTTTAAAAATTCCAAGAAGGTCGCAGCATTTAACCTTGCAGGCAAAAGGTAGGGTCCAAATAGTCGATTAGGGTAGATACCAATCCACACGTTCACACTAAATTCATGCTGAAAATTTCTTTCCCGAACTGCATGCGGATTTTCATGCGACCAAATATGTTGATTATGAAAATATACCACTCCACGTCTAGTGAAGCATCACTCATCGGTCCATAAAACGTTACTTAAAAACTCCCTATTATTATCAGTTCTATCAAGAATCCACTGACAAAATGTGATTCTTCGTTCTCCGTCCCCTGGATGTAGTCCTTGCACAGGTTGCAAATGGTAAGGACGTCTATGGTCATTTCTAAGAACACGGTGAACATGGTTTGCTGAAATTCCCAAGGCACCAGAAACTCTCCTAACACTTGTTGTCGGATCTCTATCAAGCTCACGCAGAATCATACGGGTAAACCTGCGCTGACGAACATTTATTTTTTGATCCCTTTGGAGATTTCCAAAACCATTTTCAATTATTTGGCGATGCACTCTTACAAATACTGAGCGAGTTGGATGTCGTCTGTTTGGAAGTCTTCGTGCGTATTCTCTGGCTGCTTCTGCTGCGTTTCCATTTACAAGGCCATACACAAAATGAATTTTTGCTAACCCTTGATTGGAGAATAAAAATGGCATTTTTATAAAACTTACAAAAAAGACAGGTAAAAGAAGCTAAATTTCGTGCATTCACAAATGCAAAAAAGCGTTTCAAGTTTCAACAGACAACAAAACTAACTGTCAACTAATTGACGTTTAACCTTATTCTGCTTTAAATTTCAAAAATATTTGCAGGCACAGCCTACCTCTAAAAATTATCGAGATACTGACTTTTTAACGTTATTTTATCATAAATAATTAAAAATGCATCGAACCTTAAAAATCGAAATATCTCAAAAACGGCTAACTATAACGAAAATCCACAATAGAGCTTTTTTATGTTGAAAAGTGCGAAGAATCCGTTTTTTTAGTCGAAAAGCAAAAAATTGCACTAACAAAAAATTGTCGGTCATTTTAATACACTACAGGTACAGTAGAGAGCGTCCTCTAGCAGCTACAGTAAAACTATGGTTCGTTTTGGCGTACCAAAGAACCCTTGTATACCAATTTTCACTGTTATACATCAAATATTGTTCGAAATATTTAAAAAAAACTATTTTAGAAAGTAAATTTAAACACCCTGTATTTCAGAAGCCACGCATTTTTCGACCCATGTTTATATAGACTTTATGCATTAATTTTAAAAGTTCTATCGAATCGTAAAGTTATGCAACCATAAATTGAAACACCCTGTATAGAAGCTGCATTGAATAACAATAGTAGAATTGAAGGACAAATCAAGGAGTTCATGACGTCCTATCTAAAGATCTTATTGTAAAGATGTTGGAAGCAATTGGTGCCCTGGTTAGGGAGTAAGAACAGCTGTTAGCTGAATCCTCGCCAGGAAAATAAAAGACATTATTATTATTATTTAATATCATTATTAATTATACATTCATTTTGAGTAGCTTTCTTGATACGTATAAAGTGATCAAAGCACTCGAAATTCACTCAGATCAGCGCGTTATGCATGTTGATTGCGTTTTCTTTGAACAGACAGCAACAAACTTTCTTCTTTTATTTAAATAAAAAAATAGTCAGGAATGACATTCTAGCCGACCAAGTTATCAATTTCTAAATTCGTTGAAATAATTCGTTATGCCGCCTACCCTTGTAAAGATTCGTCGCATCCATAAAATAGAAATAAACATAAAAACTAAGGGCAGAACAAACACTCGCATCTGCAAACCACCCAGTGAACGCAAAGGGAAACCAAATTCATATTACGAAGAAAATAGATAATAGAACCGGATGCTATAAAGTTGGACTTTTCAAATATGCCGGGACAAAAACAGGGTTTGGAGATATATTCTGTAATAACATTTGGTCGCTATAACTATAAAGTTACAACCAAAGGAGTGCTGAGAAATTTGAATCTGAACCATTTGGTTAGCAGATGTTAGAAACTACCCCGAGCCCTAAACGGTCACGCGTCAGAGGCGTATCATGGGATATCTAAGACTAGCATATTACTGTCATAATTGTGGGAAAAAATGAAAAAGAGGAGACAAACAGCTAGGTTTTTAGTAGAATTTTCCCCTAGCTGATAGGAGCAGGTGCGCCAGGCTGGATACGATTCTACCTTCTGTCAAAGTACGCGTTGACAGATGCGGTTTGGAAATTATCATTAGAGAGGAGCAGGTGAAACTAACGAGAGACTGCGTAGTTCCAATGAAGCTAATTTTGTTAAAAATATATAAAAAATTTCCAGAAGAGAGTCACCGTTAGTTTTACCTAAATGCTATGTATAATTTTATAATTATTTAAGAGGACATCTCGAATTGTGGCCTCAGAATTACAGGAATTCCCAATCCATTGAAATTATTGAAAACTGCAGGGTTTGCCTTAAAGCAATTAAAGCCTCGAGACGCCACTGAAGGGGGCGTGTTGCGTAAACTTAAGGGAAGACTGTACGCTGACGACACTCCTTGAGGTGGGACAAGGGAACGTAATTAATTAACCAATAGAGTTTAAGGTCATTTTGAGTTCAAAAATTAAGTCTAACAATCATTGGTCAGGTTAGTTTCCATCTTTAGAGAATCAGACGACCATTGCAAGGGTTGTAAACTGATCGACCAATGAGGAGACAAGGGCTGAACTCACTAAGTCAAAATGACCAGCCTTCTGATGGAGGGGAAAATCTGTCTGACCTCCGATAATTTTGAATCTAAAAACTTCAGTTCTTCTCTTATCTTTGATTTGTACGGTTGAAAAAGTTGCTTCGATTTTCCCTCAGTTAGTGGCTGTTAATAAGTGTTGCGTTGGTGAATTGTGTTAAGTTGTGTTCTCATCAGTCAGCACTTTCAGTTACTTGAAAGGGGGCTTTTCCCTTCTTTATCAGCCCTTCTGGAAAAAGCTAAATTATCACCGAGTCAACTAAGGATTCTGTGTACTAGCTCGATCAATTAGCATTGTAAGGTTGATGTTCTTGAGTTTAATTTTGCTATCAGGTTCAAACTTAAATTTATTGTAAATTAGTTGTCGCCGTTCCTTTTAACTTAGTTATAATCCACTCCTCCAGTGATCTTTTCCCCAGCCTATTAGTTTTACGAAGTTAACTGTTCTTTGTCATTGCTACTTCACTCTTCAGGAGTGTATAGATGTTTTGAGTCTGTAATTCAATCATTAATAAAAATGGGTCTCCTTTAACTGGAGTTCGATTAATTTCATTGACTGAAGCTAACTGAGTTCGAGGATTCCGAAAGTATTCATTCGGGCGTTTACCACATTCTCTGATTACTGGAGAACAGAGGAAGCATCATTCCGCGTAAAGTGAGTGTTTCAATGAGTCAAGATTATACTACTTTGTCAGGTTCTACGCGAGTCTACCTCATATAGGAAGACAAGTAAAATGTAACAGAATTTGAAATTCGAGGGTGCTCGTACCAGTCCAGAAATTGAAGTATTGGACTGGAGATCCGAACTATATATTCAAGGCACGACATTGAGAGGTCCGGGAGTGTCGAACGAAGATCCTGTTACAACATTCCACAGATTAGCTACCCCCACTGCTTATTAAACTCGTTCTGTAATGTTCAGACATTTTGAGGTCTACTATTTTGAAACACCATATGTCTTGTCAACAGGTAATACTGAATATTTCTTTATTCACTTCCTCATCTCACTATGTTCGGATAAATCTTGTCTGTGTCCTGTGATGGGTTAGTTTTCCAAATAACCAGAAGGCGTCCATAAATTAATAGACGGTAGTGAATGAAAGTCTTACACGCGATCCTAACAATCTCGTAAATTCTCGCAAATGATTTCCTACTTCACATTACCGTCTGAAGATAATAACTTGTTTGTTAGTTGTTACCATAGTATGCAGCACATTTGAGTATATCAATAAACCCTATTTTGTCAGACCGTTAAGCAATTTGATGTAAAGAATGAATATTATCTTGTACCTTCATCTAATATGTGATGGGTCAACAATTACGTTACATAACTATAAATAGCAGTGTGTCTATTGGGTATGTGAAGGTGCCGAATTGTAGATAAGGAAGCTGAGAACAATCATCTTAATTAGTATGGAAAATCTCAGTTGTGCAACTCGTTAGAAGAGAGTAGAGTAATTATTGCCCATATACAGAGTTACATGGTGGTGCGTTATTAACGCCAATAAACTGGTATGCCGGAGGGCGATTTAACTATTCAACAACTACCACAATAACGTATCAATAACACCGAATACCTTAAAGGAAGTCAACAAGCGATATTCAAAAATATTAAGCATGAGATCAATATGACTACCGTATCTTTACAAGCACATCCAAAGCAACTGGACACGACGTCATAGAATAACAAGAATACCGGCCCAGGCTAGACGATTTGGAGAGGTCACAGCTATGGGTAAGACAGAATAAATGAAAGATCATTGGCACCTTACGTAACTTGGGGTTTTTAAGTGATCACTGTGTACTTTCAAATCCGTTAGTGCTGTTGATTCATGTATTGCAAAAAATTGATCCGTTGCGGACTTATACATTGCCTGCAGCATTGTATACCAAAAACCCGAAGGACTTTTCCGCTTCGTTTCATATAATGATTCATTAACCATTGTGCTTCGTAACTGTCATCATTGCCTCGTC
The DNA here is from genome assembly GCA_963669975.1 of Acanthoscelides obtectus. NCBI lineage: Eukaryota > Metazoa > Arthropoda > Insecta > Coleoptera > Chrysomelidae > Acanthoscelides > Acanthoscelides obtectus. Next base: position 22,725,513 of record CAVLJG010000010.1, on the reverse strand, counting down.
ATCGATCAACTTCCCAGTAATATGGATCTCAGTTTTAGAAATATAGATTACCTACATCAAATCTCCCCTGTTTGTAAATTGGAAGTATGTACGTAGATACTGTATGCGAGGACAGCCAAAAAAATATCTGCCGTGGTCACTTCTGAAATAACGGAGATTTACTTTGTATTCTCCATCCTCTTCAGGGGATCGTATTCAAAGTAATACTTTTTAAAATACTTGCTGCATGATCAATCCAATCTACAGCTCTTCTGATGACAGAACACAGGAATTCAAAGCGACAAGCCGATCTCTGCCGGTGAGGTGGAAAAAAGAAGAGTTGAGGCGAGAGACCTTGAGGTTATCACTGCTTCGAAGGATCTCTGAGTTCTGCCACAGGGACCTCAGCGAGGAATTGTTTTGGCAAGAACACGTCTCGTCACTATACTATAACTATCTAAAACTGGTTTGAAACATATTGTAAGTCAAAAATTTGGGAATTACCTTTATTCACCGTCGCTTCCACTTACATCTGACAGTAATAAACTGTCGCTATCGCTTTCCTCGTTGAAATTGACTATAACTGGCTCTATGATGGTGTCGATGTGGTGGTCAAGCTGCCACATTTTTGTTTCTTCCTTCACAACATGACGGATAGCATTCTGCCAAGCTTCGAGCGTTACTAGCTGTATGGAAGTGTCAAGTAAAACCTTAACGTCTGGTAATTTGAAGGTTGTGTTATGGCGCGCAATATAACCCTTCACTTGAGCCCAGATGAGCTCTATTGGGTTCAGTTGACAGTGGTAGGGCGGTAACCGCAGCACAGTGACACCACATTGACGGGCCATCTCATCAGTCACGTAACTAATGTTCGCAGGTTTGTGCTGTTTAATTTTTTCATACAATTCCGCTTTCACACATGAATCGTCAAAAGGGATTCCTTTTTCGCGCAACCATTGCTGCATGTCACTTTTTCGAGATCCCATAGTCGGTACGCGTTCGGCTCGACGACTATGGTAGGAAGCATTATCCATGACGATCACAGAGTTGGGCTCAACTCGCTGAAGCACCCCTTGAAACCAGCTCTCGAAGCAGCTGGCATCCATTTCGTCATGGTAATCACCTCCTTTCTTAGAGACGAAAATCAAGTCACACTCTCCTAAAAAGCCACTATCGCTACCAATATGAGTTACGATCAATCTTTGACCTTTCCCTGAAGGTCCACGAAGACCTGTTGACAAACCTTCAATGCTTGCTTGTCGGTTACTCACTACGTTTTTGTCTATCCAGGTTTTTTTAACTGTGTGACCTGCATTTACCCATGTCTCGTCCAAATAATAGATTTTTCTGCTTTGTCGCCTATATTCAATCATTTCGCGTAGGTATTTTCGACGCCAGGCGACTATTTCAGGTCTTTCTATCAATACTGACTTCCGATTACGCGTTTCGTAACGAAAATTAATTTCGTGCAGGGATTTCCTCATTACCTCGACGCTCATTTGGGGTATAATTTCATTTTCCTTGATTGCTGCATGTACAGCCTTGAGGGTTGGTATCTCATTCCTAAAGAAGAATGAATGTACGGTTCGCCTTAACGCCATTTTGCTATCGTCATCCGATTTAACGGCCTTTCGTCCCTTCAAATTAAACTTTGGATCAGTAGTAGCTCCAGTTTTCTTCTTTTCATGCACCACCCTGCGAATGGTCCACTCTGGAACGCCTGTCATACTTTCACAACGCGCGAGTGCATCTCCCTGCGACATAGTTCTGTTCAGATAATTGAACACGTTGAGCACGATTTCTTTCGCGTCCCTCTTCAGTGCTTTACGAAGCCGTCTACTCGTTCCCTGGCTTTCAGTACTTCCACTCGTGCCATTTGTACTCTCCATGGTTAAGTATAACCAAAACAGTAACCACAGAAACCACAACAATAACAATCACACAACAATTCTTATAAAAACACACAATGTGCGATCGCTCAACGAAACACGTTCCAATGCGTTGCCGATGCCTATGAGTCTGCCGGTCGAGGCGCGTCTTTGATTTCATTGGTTCTACCGGCGGAGAACAATCAGCCATTATTTCCATCTCTGTCTGTGCTGTTGACCACCGCAAAGCCACAGAAACGACATATGTCGTACGCTATACGGCTGTACTGGAAGGAAGCCGGGATCGAGCTCTGATCACGTGTTGATCACGCGTATGAGTCATTACAGTTTTAAATAGTTGTTGTATAGCAGCAGCTGCAGGGAAAACGTTTGAAGCTAAGACGTACCTTTATCCTCATGATTTCCCCACTCTATACAAGATCCAACCTCAAATATTGTTCACACGTTTGGGGTGCTGATGCCCCGACTACATTATACATGCTCCATGTTGTCCAGAGGAGTGACTTCCGACTGATCGATGATTCTTCTCCAACAAACAGGTTTGGGGGGTCGTTGGAGATCTAGCTCTCTTCTACCGGTACAACAAATGGATTTGCTCCTCAGAGCTCCCTTCCATGAGGCCGCCGAGCGATGCGCCTGGCAGACAGACGCGCCTGACTTTGGTCTCCTATCCTAACCGTGTCGAACTTCCTACATCCACAACTGACCGATACGACCACTCCTTTCTCCCGAGAGTGTCGAGATTGTGGAGCAATCTACAAGATTAAGCTTTTCCCAGTTCTACTAACCTTAGGCAGCTCAAAAATCGGATTAACAAAGTTTCTTAGGGATCCTCAAAGCAGCCGCGGTAACCTGGCATTTAGGTTTATGCCTGCGCGGATGCTTTGGTGTAAAGAAAATCAATTGATTTCCAATTAATGTCTACCCCTATTAGAGATTCTGATTTTATAAGATGTAGTCGGTAAGATAGGAACTTCAAAATTGAAGTTTTCGATTAAAAAACCGCCACTTAGATTTTATAAAATTTTAGTAGCCCCTTTGATACTCGCGCTGTCAAGAAAAATCTAGAGACACTGAATACGCTAATATGCATCAATCCGTTTAAGCTGCAGCCTCTGAAACAGGTTGATTTTTTACCAATTTTAAGAGCGTTCAGTAGATGAACTGGTCCAAATATGGAACCCCATTTATATTTCAACAAATAATTTTGTCTGTGATCCACCAATTGGTGTCTTTGTCTGATTTTCACTGATCTTAATATAACATAAAGCTTAGTTATTATTTTTGAAAAGGTATTATAGACAGCATCAATTATGACTAACGTGAAAGTGTGCAGTTTCAGCTATTTCATCCAGACTACCTCTTAAAAAAATAATATTTATTTAAATTTGGCATGATTCATATAGTAAAATATGGTACAAAGTCTTCATCTGGTTCTGCGTCAGTCTGAGAGGTCTCAGATCTATTTTTTCCTTGTTCTCTTGTTTTCTCGTCTTTTTATTTGATTGCGTATGAGTGGAAAACCATGTCTTTTTCCTTTTTCTACAGCCTTTGCCTGTTTTTCACATGATTTCTCCAGCGCTTGTTTATATGGCGACGAAGTTATAATTTGAGATGTTTCAGACTTTCTGCCTCGTGTGGTTGTTTTTTTCTTAATGACTGGCAGTGGAGCTATATCAAATGGCGAAATAAAGTTATCTCTGTTTGTTGAAGGATCATTTGAACATCTAATGGGGAGATTCAATGTTTTCAAACATCCTGGTTGTGGTTCTGTGTCATCTTGGCAATCAGGAATACTCAAACTTCTAGATGAAAGTCTTTGTCGGGCTGTGAAGCGATAAGTCAACGTCAAAACTTAGACAGCAGTTCTTTACTGCGTTTTCCTTTTCTTCAATGAAATCAGCATCTTTGAATATATCCCTGTAATGTTTAGCTGCTTTTTTTGAGACCATTCGTTTTTTCTGAAACAGCTTGTAGTGCTAATATCATAAGTTCCTTTTTCTACAGCTTGCTCAGATTCCTTTTATGATATTTTCTTCCATTCGTAATGATTCTGCGGACAAAAAAGCATTACTGAACTGTGGTCGCGAATCACATGTGGAATGTTTATGTACTAACAATCATTCTCAAACCTTACAATATCGTTGAATTTCTTCAGGATTGTTATACTTGAGCTTTAAGTAAAATTACACAAAAGCCAATCATCAGAAAATATGCATGGCACGTGATAAAATAATCAACATATATATATATATATATATATACGAGCAGTAGTCATTGCCATTGCCAACGACCAGTTGGGAAAGAAATTCAATTAACTGTTAATTTGGAAATTGGCAAAATTTTTTCAGGCATCAGTAAACTCTTTCAACAGTAATCTCGAGCTTTCGGCATTCTCTATGGACTCATCGTCAGGAGCTGAAAACACAAATATGATGCTAGCAACCAATACGGGAAGGATTTAAATTATCAGACAACTTGTCGCTGAGGTTGCAGCCAAATGGTGTTTCAAAACGAACGCATGGATGAGAGCACTTGTTACAAATATGAAACCAAAAGGACATACACATTGGGTTTATTGATAACGACGAAAACTATCGTTAGGTGTTAACTACATATATCAATACACCCGAGCACATTAAAAATTATAGAAAAGCAATTTTGGGGAAAAACACCGGCAAAGTCACTCCTAACCTCCTACATCTGTTTCACGTGGAGAAAATGAGCGAACCGGAAGAGTGATGCCTCGACAGATGACAGCTGATTGTCGCGAAGGAATGTGGAAATGTAAACATCATTGCCAAACTTCAGGTATAGCGTATACGAGTTACGCTCGGTAAAACCTCATCCTAATTCCCAAAATGCTGGATTATATTTGTTCTGGAAAAAGTGTTATTCATATGAGTGTACGAGATGGTGCTACACGCTTGAAAAGATGGGTTGTATAAAAATATATTAAAATTTATTGATTATTACCTTGAAAGCAATGTTTCAAAAAACAGGATAAATAATTGGAATTGTTTTAATTTTGGGAGGACGTTAGATCCACTGGGATATGTAGACGTTCTAACTTTTCGCAATTCAACAAGTGAGAATAAATGACACTAAGCTGCTTGACATCAACCTTTTTATTCATGCAATGATCTGTAGGTAAGTATCACAGAATGATAAATTTGGTGTCATTTGAACGACGACATGTTGTCCTAGCGATTAGTGAAAAACTTGTTTTGATACTAAGCGTCAAACATACCTAAAAACAGGCAAAAACAGAAAAAAATATGGAAGAAAATTGATTATTTTGTGCATTTCCGCACACCATTCAAAAACTAGTCTGTGAAGTTGTTTACTTTTTTTGTGCTAATTCTACAGCTTTTGGTTATCCCAAGTATTCTACGTTAAGCAATAAATGCTATATGACATGGGTCAAAAAGGGTGTAATAAAATGTAAATTGTTTTCAAACTATCTATACATAAAAATGACAAACCAATCTTTCTTATAGAGAGCTTGGACATGTTTAATGTTACAGAAGCTGTTCAAAATGTCCTCCATTATTGGTTATGCACATTGTTGTTCTTAAAAAAATGTGTCGTGTTGAGCGGCAGACCATATCCGTGTCAGCCCTAATTTCATTCGGAGCGGTATGGATACATTTCAAGGATGGTGAAAAATATCTCGCTCAAATATCGGTATATCGTGACCAAACACATTGTATATATATATATATATATATATATATATATATATATATATATATATATATATATATAACAAAATCCGCAAAAAGAAGGAAAGTGGATTCGAGCAAGTTGTGGACTTCGTGTGTGATTTTTTCCCCTCTCCATCTTCGTTTCCTCAGGTTACACCCGTATCCGGATGTGTGAGCATGTGTATCTACTTTTGTAGTTGCATGTGTGCATTCATTTCGGGCCTGATGAAGCCAACCAGCAGAAATACGTATCGCTCGGGTTAACTATCCTATTTACTGCTCGAATCCACTTTCCTTCTTTTTGCGAATTTTGCCCATTATTTTCCTATATTTTTTGTTATATACCTTTCTCTCTCCGCATGATCATTTTCTCTTTGTATATATATATTCTTACGATTAAAATTTTCGGACTCATATAAACTTAACCTCTTCTAGCTTTCTGCACGGCAAACACCGTTAGCTGATCGTGTGTACTAGAACACTTTGTAAGGCAAACAGATGAGGGGCCTATATTTTGTGCATGTCCCATATTTGGATCAGTTCCTCTATAAATCGCTGGCAAAACCCCCAACCTTCTCCCGAGGCTAAAATCTTGCAGAACATGAATTCTAGAACCACCAGCGTGCCCCTCATGAATTCTGCTGTATGTGCGCCTATGTACATCACATTCAATTATGAATCTGACAGCAATATATAAAAATAGTAAGAATACTGCCGTATGTTACTGACTATTTTATTACAGTGATAATGATGCTGTAACAGTTTGTCCCGTTTAGAAGCGCCACTGCATTCCAAAAGCTTAGATAGCATAGCATACACTCCAGTGGCTACAGTGCTGCCTATATGCAGTTGGAACGTAGCCGCCAGTCCTACGCGATACTTTCACAAAACGATACTAGATGCTGCTACGGTTCCCAATGAAAAACAGTCAAGTAGGTTAACTCGGTACTTCCCCTAGATCAAGAGCCCTCCCTCGTCGGGACGCCAGTTTCAATAGATTGCTACGGATGCTGATTGTGACACTGCCATAGGGTCCCGATGAGAGATGGCTTTGAAACGAAAATACTCGTATCTTCGAATTGCGTATTTCACGAGCTTTTGAAGCTAAAATATTCGTAAAGCTGGCATTTCACAAATTCAAAATATTTGAGCCAAGTGACTTCTTGGACTACGCCTCAAAGTTACTATGAGCTTGAAGGTCGTTTTGGGTTTCTGCGTTTTTCATCCATAACTCGTCGCTAGGGCATTTACCAGAATCTACCTTTCCGTCGCTGTGTTTCATTCAAATCCTAGTGGTACTTCTGGTAAGGCAGACAAACGAACAGACAAGCAAGCAGATAAAAACAAGTTATACAGTTTTGCGTTGTTCACATGTCAGATAACAAGTGAAGGTTTACTTCACACTCATCATGCGATGCAATGGAAAGTGGTGATGATATATGGTGGTAACAAGCGTGAAGAATAAGCATGGGTGAAGTCAATCTGACTACAGAATGGCAAAAGCATATGTACTGCAAATAGGTGGAAATATAGTAAGACCAGTATTCGTCGTATTTAACTAATGTTATTGTTATGTGTGGGTAATGTATCATTTGTGTATATTGTAATCGAACGATGCCTATAAAGGGTCACAGTAAAACAGAAAAGTAACAACGGAACAGGAGCACCCACAAACTATACAAAAGTTTATGGACTCTTTGAAACTACCTTTTGGAATACAAAGAGTCGCTCCCAAGTTTCATATAAATAGCGTATGTTTGGAATTGTGAGGAATCTAGATATTCCAGGATCCGTTCGTACCACTGGTATAAGGTTTGTGTGCACATTCACCATATTATCGAATCGGAATTATAAGGATTTCAAACTGAAATATCAGAAATATATAAAAAAGCTTCTTTCACTATACCCGATACAAATGTAAGATCGTAGACTACCTGTTTTAAATTTAATTAGGCATATGTTTTGCGTTGCATATGCGTTGAATATTGTTCATCCATCGGTAACGGTTATGGTAACATGTCATATGCATTTTATAAAAAATAGTCACATAGAAATAAATAAAACCACGCATTGTCACCATTTCGAAGACCTTGGAAGACTTCTGCCTCTTGAAAAAGCAATTTGTTTTCAAGGGTCAAGACTAAGGTTCTAATGCCTAGCTTGGCGGATCATATATTAAGAGACATATAAATCCGAACACCCAGTTTAAATGGTTTTATTTTAATAAAATTTTGTATAAGTACTTAATGAAGCATAATAAGTAAATGATAAAAATTTCAAAATGATTGCACTGCTTTAAAGCCCTTTGACCTTTAATAATGTGTGTGCTACGCATTCTCTAACGCGCCTAGGCGTGCTTCTGATCAGGTGGTCAATGTCCTCCTGTGGTATCTCATTCCAGGCAACCACCAACTCCTCTAGAAGTGCTTCTAGAGTCTGAGGAGGTCGTTGCAAATTGAGCAATCTCCTACCGATGATATCCCACACGTGCTCAATTGGGGATAAGTCATGGTAACAATGTGACATCATTATGTTGAAAGAAGCCTATTGTGACTCTTGCAACATGTGGTCGGGCATTATCTTGTTGGAAAGTTGGATCTGCCAGGGTGTCAAGAAAGGGTAAAAGATGGGGTTCTAGAACTTCGTGGATATAACGCTGCGCGTTCATGTTACCTCTGATGAACATTAAAGGTGACCTGGAACCATAAGCTATAGCACCCCAAACCATAACTCCAACAGCGTGATGAACATGTCTTTCAACAAAAAACTGCGGATTCCTCCTTTCACCACGTCGCCTTCTAACCCTGGCACGACCATCGTGCATGCCTAAACAAAATCGAGACTTGTCACAAAGACAATGCTGTTCCATTCCTGATCCCAGAGTGACCGTTGTCTGCACCACTCAAGGCGATTACGTCGGTGTTCTCGAGTTAAAGGGAGGACCCAGTGTGGCCGGTATGAAAACAAGCCAAAACTTCTCATTCGTCGGTAAACACTTCGCATGCCAATAGGTCTTCCGTGTTCTGCAAACCATTCATTTGCAATGGACCTGGTAGTGGAGAAACGGTCCCTTAAGGCCAATAATCTTAGACCGCGATCTTCACGGTCTGTTGTTCTACGGCGGCGTCCAGTGCCCCTTGCTCTTTGCGTACGGCCTTCTCGAAGCCATGCCTGACAACACCTAACCACAGTGTCTACACTTCTTTGCATTCTAACTGCAATTGCCCGAAAAGAAAGTCCAGCGTCCCGAAGCCCCACTATACGGCCCCTATCAAACTCACTAAGTTGACGAAATCGTACAGGTCTCCGTACTCTAGGCATCGTAACCGATCGTAAAGGATGTCAAGAACCAAAATCCGCCAACGTTGATTCTTTACTGCGGCTAAAATATTCATTTTTAGAGCGTTAGTGAATTAAAAAAAAACAAGATAAAAACCGGAATGTCCAACTGATAAGGCTGAAAATTTTTTCACTTGTTATTTACAGTAAGATAAATACATTCACCAACTTTTATTAAATTAAAACCATTTAAACTGGGTGTTCGGATTTATATGTCACTTAGTATATATCAGATCGGATTACAATTTTGCTTTAGTGATTACCCACAGAGGAATGAAGTTTTGTAAAATTTAAGGGTCCTATTCGAAAAATTCGAGAAAATGTGGATTTTAGTGTTTCGGCTTCCTTTCCGTTTTCTTACGAGTCTTTTAAGATTTGCATATAGAAACGTAGTAGGCCGCGCGGATCGAACGTCAGCACTGAATCTTAACCTCACTCTTTAGTAAACTTAAATTCAAAGTTTCACAACTATACGTGCAGTGTTCTCACTACGGTGAATTTTTAAGTGTCTCCAAGACATTAGAAAAATGGAACTCAACCAAGAACATTTTCACGCCATAATTTATCACAACTTTCAGAGACAATTATCGCAACAAGAATGCCTTGCTGAGTTACTGTCTGTTTTCGGCAACGAATCGCCACATCACTCGACAGTTTCCCGTTGCTATGGAGAATTCAAACTTGGACGGGTGAGTCTTAGCGACGATCCCAGGGTGGGTGCACCAAAAACGGCAGTCACCCAGGAAAACGTCGATGCTGTGCGCAAACTCATCATTGAAGTTAGACATGTAACATATCGTGAGATTGAGGCGTCCTTGAAGATCTCAAATACCTCAATTCAAAAAACTTCACATGAAGAATTATTAGTAAGAAAATTAGTTTCTCGTTGGATACCCCACCTGTTGACTGAAGCGCAGAAAGCAGCCAGGGTTAATTGGTGTCAAAATCTTTTTACGTGTGGTCTCATGCTGTAGGCTTCATGAACACCTAAAAATCTTATTGGAAGAGCTTTTTCGTTCCTACCTATACTTTCAAATGAATCCCAGAAACACGTTTTCTCATTCTTTGTTGTCGAGTAAAAAGTTTTTCCACAAAAAATAATGTATCCCTTTTATGCGACCATATTTTAGATACCCCTAAAAACTAAAATATGTTTACACCAGCTTCTCAATACTTGTATCAAATCGCCTTAAATGTTTCCATTACTACACTTGAATTATATGAAAAAGTGAGCTGTATTAGGAAGATTACCTTTTCAGACATTTGAAGGTTTATAATATCAATCCATGTCATGGTATTTACAATATCACATAATTAGGATCAAAATTAGGCAGTACCGTTCACCTATGTTCAGTAAAAATCAACAAATGACTCTGATCTGTTACTTTCAACTACCACTTAGCAAACATTTTTTATCATTATACAGGCAGTATTACAATAGTTAATGTATGACATACACATTATTGAAATCAGATTTGAAGACTATTGAACTATGCAAACATCTAGTATGGCATCCATAAGGTTGATGATTGAAGATGACAAAAGAAGCATCATTTTGAAATCCTAATTACGCCACCCTGTAGAGAAGGGCAAGTGGCAATGCTAGGTATTATAATATACTAAGTGACATATATATCTGAACACCCAGTTTAAATGTTTTTATTTTAATAAAATTTTGTATAAGTACTTAATGAAGCATAATAAGTAAATGATAAAAATTTCAAAATGATTGCACCGCTTTAAAGCCCTTTGACCTTTAATAACGTGTGGATGCACCCTGATGTTCTACGCATTCTCCAACGCGCCTAGGCATGCTTCTGATCAGGTGGTCAATATCCTCCTGTGTTATCTCATTCCAGGCTACCACCAACTCCTCTCGAAGTGCTTCTAGAGTCTGAGGAGGACGTTGCAAATTGAGCAATCTCCTACCCATCATATCCCACACGTGCTCAATTGGGGATAAGTCTGGAGATCTTGGTGGCCATGGTAACAATGTGACACCATTATGTTGAAAGAAGTCTATAGTGTGGCTCTTGCAACATGTGGTCGGGCATTATCTTGTTGGAAAGTTGGATCTGCCAGGGTGTCAAGATAGGGTAAAAGATGGGGTTCTAGAACTTCGTGGATATAACGCTGCGTGTTCATGTTACCTCTGATGAAGATTAAAGGTGACCTGGAACCATAAGCTATAGAACCCCAAACCATAACTCCAACAGTGTGATGAACACGTCTTTCAACAAAAAACTGTGGATTCCTCCTTTCACCACGTCGCCTTCTAACCCTGGCACGACCATCGTGCATGCCTAAACAAAATCGAGACTCGTCACTAAAGACAATACTGTTCCATTCCTGATCCCAGAGTGACCGTTGTCTGCACCACTCAAGGCGATTACGTCGGTGTTCTCGAGTTAAAGGGAGGACCCAGTGTGGCCGGTATGAAAACAAGCCAAAACTTCTCATTCGTCGGTAAACACTTCGCACGCCAATAGGTCTTCCGTGTTCTGCAAACCATTCATTTGCAATGGACCTGGTAGTGGAGAAACCGTCCCTTAAGGCCAATAATCTTAGGCGGCGATCTTCACGGTCTGTTGTTCTACGGCGGCGTCCAGTGCCCCTTGCTCTTTGCGTACGGCTTTCTCGAAGCCATGCCTGACAACACCTAACCACAGTGTCTACACTTCTTTGCACTCTAACTGCAATTGCCCGAAAAGGAAGTCCAGCTTCCCGAAGTCCCACTATACGGCCCCTATCAAACTCACTAAGTTGACGAAATCGTACAGGTCTCCGTACTCTAGGCCTCGTAACCGATCGTAAAGGATGTCAAGAACCAAAATCCGCCAACGTTGATTCTTTACTGCGGCTGAAATATTCATTTTTAGAGCATTAGTGAATCAAAAAAAGCAGTATAAAAACCGAAATGTCCAACTGATAAGGCTGAAAATTTTTTCACTTGTTATTTACAGTAAGATAAATACATTCACCAACTTTTATTAAAATAAAATCATTTAAACTGGGTGTTCGGATTTATTTGTCACTTAGTATAGTTGACTTTGAGGTCAGGTAAAAGTAAAAAAAAAACATTCTCTGAAAATACAGTCTATCTTCGAAAAATGTGACCTGAATTACAAAACTTTATAAATGTATCATTTGTGTCTCGTACCGTTTCTGAGATTCCAATGGTGAGGGTCAAATTTGAAACACCCGGTATACGCTAATTGCTCCATTCCACAGTATAGACGGTCAGCGTCGGATGCTGGAGAAGAAGAAGACGAAGAAGAGTCGAAAAATTTGGGTGACACGCAAACCCAGGTCGTGGCAACCTCCTTGAAAGGTCATCCGTTCATACTCCCCATATCTATTCAAATTGCCAAATGCAGCCGACTGGCTGTCTGCAACCAGCGGTGTCGCCGATGGGCAGCCTCTCAATCGATTAGATATACAGTGTTGTACTTAGGCGGTTTTGTCCGTACGGAGTTTCTAAATAGACGATATTTGCGCTAGATTTGATCGATTGCTTCAAATTTGACTTTCAACGTTGGGATTTCGGAAACGGTAAGAGATACGAAGTCGTTTAAATGGGGCAAAGTTGCACATTTAGGTAGCTAAGAAAATGACATATGAAAGTTGCGCAATTCCAAGTATTGCCGGAGTTGATAGAAACCGAATTTGCCCAAAACCGTGTGTTTTTTTTGGCTTTGTTAGAGGCGGGGGTGCTGTTGCGTTTTGTAGAACTTCCGATTTCACTGTTTTTTCACTTGAAACTTATAGAGGGTAGTCTGATACATTATTTTAAAACAAGAAAAGTGTGGATGAAGCACTTTTTTTATGAAAATTTTTTCCCAAAACACTGTATTCTTAACAGTTTTTCCACCGTTAACTCCACCGCCATCTGCCGTATGACGTTGACGTCTGTGCATATGTCATAGTATATGAGAGGCGCTTGCCTGCACTGTTGCCAGATTGGGCTCCGCATTTAGGGGAAAATATGAAAAGTGGAAAATTTATATACGTATAATAAATAATGAAACACAAAAGCGAAAAACTGAAACAAACAACAGTGGCAAAATAAAAAGCGATGCTTAATAATTATGAAACAAAACATAACAGTAGTAAACTAAGAAATAATTGTAAATAATTATAAAAACAGTAAAACAAGAAACAATTCCACGTAATTATAAAAAACAAAAAACAGTAAAATAAAAAGCAATTCTAAGTAATAACAAAAACAAAAAGTTAAAACAGAAAATTAAAAAACAAGTCCAAAAACTAAAATGAACAGAAAGTATTCAATATTAAAAGGTATACTTTGCGGCAATTTGGCGCAATATATTTTTGAATCGGTCTCCGGGTCTAGGACCATAGAGCCCCCACCAAATCAACTGGTCAATATATTCGGGTAAATGAGGCGATTGCATGACACCCAGCCGCCTCAAAAATTGCTTTAATCTAGACCAGTGCCCTTCAATTTCATTAGTGCACACTCCTGTCACTGGATCGACAAAATTTAGTGTACGGTTCAACGTTTCATGGATGTAGGGGGAAGCACCTCCTAGGTTCACCAAGCGACTGTAGCCGGCCCAACTGTCCTTGCAGATTTCTGTTCCCGGCTTGACAAATTTTAGTATTTAGCTCTCAAGCGTAGTCTCCTATTTGGAACATAAATAATGCGCCCACGTTTCGTGGAGACATCGAAGAGGCCCAGGACCCACAGTTCCCTGTGTTCTTTTTTGTTTTCTATAATTACATGGAATTGTTTCTTGTTTTACTGTTTTTATGATTATTTACAATTGTTTTTTAGTTTACTAATGTTATATTTTGTTATATAATTATTAAGAATCACTTTTTATTTTGCCATTGTTGTTTGTTTCAGTTTTTCGCTTTTGTGTTTCATTATTTAAATATACGTATACAAATTTTCCACTTTTCATACTTTCCCCTTAATGCGGAGCCCAATGTAGCAACAGTGCAGGTAAGCGCCTCTCATATACTATGACAAATGCACAGACGTCAACGTCATACGGCGGATGGCGGTGGAGTTAATGGTGGAAAAACTGCTAAAAATTCAGTGATTTGGGAAAAAAATTTTATGAAACAAGTGCTTCATCCACATTTTTCTTGTTTTAAAATAATCTACAAGACTACCCTCTATAAGTTTCAAGTGAAAAAACAGTGAAATCGGAAGTTCTACAGCAACAGCAACAGCACCGAGGCGTAATTAAAATCTCAATATGGCGTTTCATAGTTTGTCCTCAATCATCAACTTTATTATTTCTTGACGACGTCTTATTGGATTCTTGCACAGATGCATATAATTTTTAATTCTGATTCCAAAAATGTATGTCACTGATGTTAAACCTGAGTTATCTTGAAAAAACTACAATTGCCATAGTTGGCTCTGAAAATAAATTTATCACATGTTTTTGCGATTAAATCACCAATGCATCAATTTCTGAGAAACGTGTTGCAATGTCATTTAGATAATATTCCCCTTAACTTCAAGGCCTAAGTAGGAAATCCTATTTTTCAATAGCCAAAGCTTGGTAATGCCAGTGTGTACATATTATAAACTTTTGGAATCGGAATTGGAAAATGTTGAGCTGTACAAGAAAAAGTTGAGAAGACACAAGACGAAACTTCACATTGAAATTCATACCATTTATATTTATTCATTTATATGTCATATTTCTTACAGGTAAAACCAAATTACAGGAAAAGCTCAAATACATTAACAAATAGAAAATAAAGAGACACATTGAAAACTTAGACTTAACATCAATTGGCCCAAGTAAGCTCAGAGAACAATCGATGACTAATAGCAATTTATGATTGACTGCTGTCATCTTAGATATCATATCACACAGATCACAAATAGAGTTCATCAGACTGCACATAACATAAACTGAAGATTTCACCATTACCATCGTCCGGCCTGCTTGACAACTTTCAAGCCTTTGAATACGGAAATATATTTTTCCAAGTAAATCCGGACAGTCAATTTGATTATGCATAAGGTCATACAAAAACGATAAGGCAAACATGTTACGTCTAATTGATAGCAAATCTAAGTCGAAAAAATTCAAAACGGTATGATGACAAAAACCTCTTTCTGGATAAGAACCAGTACATTTCAGGTAAAAATACATAGCCTTACGTTGAATGCCTCCAATCATTGAAACTGAATTTAGGTATATCAGGGTTGCATATTCCAGCTTGCTTCTGACAAAAGTAACGAACAGTCATTAAAGTGCTGACATTGGAGAACCCCTTCCAGGTTCTGATACAGAAGCCAAGTAGTCTGTTGGCAGCCGATGAGATTTTTAAGTATATCTTCGCTAAACATTAACCTGCTATCAAAGATTACTCCAAGGCGCTTCAAAGAGTAGCATCTGTCTAGAACCTGACCGTTAACGTTATAATCATCATATATTAAATAATTAGTATTTCTTGTGTAAGACACAATTTTACATGTGGAAACATTTAAACTAAGACAGTTTCGCGAGCACCAGGACGAAGTTAAGTCTAAATCATTCTGCAGCATGAGACAATCATCAATTGACCCGATGGATGCGTAAATCTTAATGTCGTCAGCAAAAAACAGATGCAAACACTTGAGCTCAAGAGACAAATCGTTGATAAAGATCAGGAACAATGATGGGCCTAGATTTGATCCCTGATGCACCCCAGATGTGGCCTGATAATAACTCGACCTATAACCACCCTATTCAACAAACAACCTTCTGTCCATCAGGAGCAACAACAATCCCTCAGATATACCTACGGTCCTAAGCTTAACCAGAAATACATAATGATCAATTTAAACAAATGCCTTCTGAATATCTGTATAGATTACATCAACTTGCCCCCGAGTGTCTAATACTTGGGAGATATACTGAGTAATCAGGGTCAAGTTGGTAATCGTAGATCTGCCGCTCATGGATCCATGCTGATTGACAGATATTGCACCCTTGATCGACCAGTAAACCGTACTGTAAACTATGATCTCGAACAAATTACCAAACTTACATAGAATTGCTACTTGTCGGTAGTTAGAAGCCTCTGCGATATCACCACTTTTATGCCGTTTTGTAGAGAAGAAACAATGGTATTGTTAATTTACCTTTTATTTTGAAATCTCATTTCGAATAAAGTCAGGAAAGATCAAACCTGATTTTGAAAAAATTCGATTGCTTCCATTTATCTCCAAAAATATTTGGAACTGAAAAAACCATTTCTTAGTTATCTGAAGGGGTAACTTTGTGCCCTTTGACCGACTTCGTATATCTTACCGTTTCCGATATCTCGAAGATACATAATACAGTAAAAAATTTTGCCTGTTTAGAGGCTCCAGTAGGCATATTCTGCGGATCAAAGCAAATAGTACTGGGCAATGGTCATGCAGTAGAACTGGGTGCAGTAGAAGCCTAGGTTATTTTCTTAATAAACGCACAATTTCTGTTTGCTTGTTAATTAATGTATTATTCAGTTGACTGTTGAATATAAGCCTGATCACATGACGTAGAGAAGTACCTTAATGTGCAAGTACTTTAAAATTAAACTTCAACTAAGATCTGCAATACCTATTTTCCTGAACTATCAAATTAATGTACTTGACCGGAATGGAAAAAATTATTTATTTATTTATTTATTTATTTATTTATTTATTTATTTATTTATTCATTTACAATTTTTACAAAAATTGATTATTTTGTTTGCTTATAGCTGCAAAAAGAGGCTGAAAACAGCTTGTTTCCGGAGGATCCTGCTGATAAAGGAACAGCCCCATGTAAGCACAATCTATAAGATTAATCAAAAAGTACATGAATAAAATTATACAATAACTAAATGTACAAAGGAGAAATACAAAAGAGCAATATCTTAAAGAACCAGTAAGTTTAGAATAATGTGTCAATGTGAGTTTGTGTGTAGTTTTATTTCGATTAATCCAGTAAGTTGTTTTTACCGCACATTTACAAGCGGAAATATTAAGGTTTCTTAGTAATCTATGCTGTGTTGCATGTAACGGGTGATTCATTTAGAGGTACTTTTTTGGTGTGGCTGTAATTGCTTATGGCGCATGCGTCATGACAACTAATTTGACATTTTCTGTTTCAGTATTGTTCGACATTTCATCCTGGAAAGACTTAGTCCAGCACAGCGTCTACAAATAATTCAGCTGTACTACGAAAATCAACGTTCTGCGAGAAGTGTGTTTCGTGCACTTAGAGCAAGATATGGTATACATAATCGGCCCACCGAACGCACAATTCGCCGTACGGTCGAAAAATGTTAAACCCAGTTTTCATTATTGGATAATACCCGACCAAATAGACCACATCCAGCACGCAGTGAAGAAAATATAGCTGCGGTAGCTGAGAGCATACTAAGTGACATATGAATCCGAACACCCAGTTTAAATGGTTTTATTTTAATAAAATTTTGTATAAGTACTTAATGAAGCATAATAAGTAAATGATAAAAATTTCAAAATGATTGCACTGCTTTAAAGCCCTTTGACCTTTAATAATGTGTGGATGCACCCTGATGTGCTACGCATTCTCCAACGCGCCTAGGCATGCTTCTGATCAGGTGGTCAATGTCCTCCTGTGGTATCTCATTCCAGGCAACCACCAACTCCTCTCGAAGTGCTTCTAGAGTCCGAGGAGGACGTTGCAAATTGAGCAATCTCCTACCCATCATATCCCACACGTGCTCAATTGGGGATAAGTCGAGAGATCTTAGTGGCCATGGTAACAATGTGACATCATTATGTTGAAAGAAGTCTATTGTGACTCTTGCAACATGTAGTCGGGCATTATCTTGTTGGAAAGTTGGATCTGCCACGGTGTCAAGATAGGGTAAAAGATGGGGTTCTAGAACTTCGTGGATATAACGCTGCGCGTTCATGTTATCTCTGATGAAGATTAAAGGTGAACCATAAGCTATAGCACCCCAAACCATAACTCCAACAGTGTGATGAACATGTCTTTCAACAAAAAACTGTGGATTCCTCCTTTCACCACGTCGCCTTCTAACCCTGGCACGACCATCGTGCATGCCTAAACAAAATCGAGACTCGTCACTAAAGACAATACTGTTCCATTCCTGATCCCAGAGTGACCGTTGTCTGCACCACTCAAGGCGATTACGTCGGTGTTCTCGAGTTAAAGGGAGGACCCAGTGTGGCCGGTATGAAAACAAGCCAAAACTTCTCATTCGTCGGTAAACACTTCGCATGCCAATAGGTCTTCAGTGTTCTGCAAACCATTCATTTGCAATGGACCTGGTAGTGGAGAAACGGTCCCTTAAGGCCAATAATCTTAGGCGGCGATCTTCACGGTCTGTTGTTCTACGGCGGCGTCCAGTACCCCTTGCTCTTTGCGTACGGTCTCCTCGAAGCCATGCCTGACAACACCTAACCACAGTGTCTACACTTCTTTGCACTCTAACTGCAAGTGCCCGAAAAGAAGGTCCAGCTTCCCGAAGTCCCACTATACGGCCCCTATCAAACTCACTAAGTTGACGAAATCGTACAGGTCTCCGTACTCTAGGCATCGTAACCGATCGTAAAGGATGTCAAGAACCAAAATCCGCCAACGTTGATTCTTTACTGCGGCTGAAATATTCATTTTTAGAGCGTTAGTGAATTAAAAAAAGCAGTATAAAAACTGGAATGTGCAACTGATAAGGCTGAAAATTTTTTCACTTGTTATTTACAGTAAGATAAATACATTCACCAACTTTTATTAAAATAAAACCATTTAAACTGGGTGTTCGGATTTATATGTCACTTAGTATATATGTGAGGACCGTGAAGAATCGATTCGGCGCCGTTCTCAACAGCTTAGCTTGTCGTATTCAACAACTTGGCGTATTTTACTGAAGAATCTTAATTTGAAACCATACAAAATTCAACTCAACAAGAATTGAAGCCGGCCGACCTTCTAAAGCGTCATCGTTTCAGTCTTTGGGCTCTTGCACGGCATGAAGAAGATCCGATGTTTTCGAGCAAAATTTTGTTTAGCAATGAGGCCCATTGTTGGCTTAACGGCGACATTAATAAACAAAACTGTCGTATTTGGGGTGAAGAATAACCCGAAGTGGTTCAGCAGCTGCCATTACATCCAGCGAAGACAACGGTTTGGTGTGGTTTATGGGTCGGTGGAATCATCGGTCCTTATTTTTTTAAAAATGAGGCCGGTCAGAACGTAACTGTGAATGGTACTCGTTACCGCGCCATGATAACGGATTATTTGCTGCCTGAAATTGAAGCCCGTAATCTCGATGACATTTGGTTCCAACAAGACCACTTTCCAGACAGCCCCTGCAACCATGGCTTTATTGCGAGAACATTTCGATGAACACTTAATTTCACGATTTGGACCAGTGAATTGGCCACCTAGATCATGTGATATCACACCTCTAGACTTTTTACGTTAAGTCCAAAGTCTACATTGATAAGCCCAATACGATTGACGAATTAGAAGCCAATATTACGCAGGTCATTCGCCAAATTCCAGTCGAAATGCTCCAACGTGTCATCGAAAATTGGAACTCTAGAATGGACAATCTCAACCGCAGTCAGGGCCAACATTTGAAAGAAATAATATTTAAAAAATAAATGCCAAAAATATACTAAGTGACATATAAATCCGAACACCCAGTTTAAATGGTTTTATTTTAATAAAAGTTGGTGAATGTATTTATCTTACTGTAAATAACAAGTTAAAAAATTTTCAGCCCTATCAGTTGGACATTCCGGTTTCTATGCTGCTTTTTTTTAATTCACTAACGCTCTAAAAATGAATATTTCAGCCGCAGTAAAGAATCAACGTTGACGGATTTTGGTTCTTGACATCCTTTACGATCGGTTAGGATGCCTAGAGTACGGAGAGCTGTACGATTTCGTCAACTTATTTAGTTTGATAGGGGCCGTATAGTGGGACTTCGGGAAGCTGCACTTTCTTTTCGGGCAATTGCAGTTAGAGTACAAAGAAGTGTAGACACTGTGGTTAGGTGTTGTCAGGCATGGCTTCGAGAAGGCCGTACGCAAAGAGCAAGGAGCACTGGACGCCGCCGTAGAACAACAGACCGTGAAGATCACCGCCAAAGATTATTGGCCTTAAGGGACCGTTTCTCCACTACCAGGTCCATTGCAAATGAATGGTTTGCAGAACACGGAAGACCTATTGGCATGCGAAGTGTTTACCGACGAATCAGAAGTTTTGGCTTGTTTTCATACCGGCCACACTGGGTTCTCCCTTTAACTCGAGAACACCGACGTAATCGCCTTGAGTGGTGCAGACAACGGTCACTCTGGGATCAGGAATGAAACAGTATTGTCTTTAGTGACGAGTCTCGATTTTGTTTAGGCAGCGCAGCGTTATATCCACGAAGTTCTAGAACCCCATCTTTTACCCTATCTTGACACCCTGGCAGATCCAACTTTCCAACAAGATAATGCCCGACCACATGTTGCAAGAGTCACAATAGACTTCTTTCAACATAATGATATCACATTGTTACCATGGCCACAAAGATCTCCCGACTTATCCCCAATTGAGCACGTGTGGGATATGATGGGTAGGAGATTGCTCAATTTGCAACGTCCTCCTCAGACTCTAGAAGCACTTCGAGAGGAGTTGGTGGTTGCCTGGAATGAGATACCACAGGAGGACATTGACCACCTGATCAGAAGCATGCCTAGGCGCGTTGGAGAATGCGTAGCACATCAGGGTGCATCCACACATTATTAAAGGTCAAAGGGCTTTAAAGCAGTGCAATCATTTTGAAATTTTACTTATTATGCTTCATTAAGTACTTATACAAAATTTTATTAAAATAAAACCATTTAAACTGGGTGTTCGGATTTTGTATGCCACTTAGTATAGTTCTTTTCTTTAATAAAAAAGATTTGACAAGAAAAAAGAATTTTGTTATTTTATTTTGTTGCTGAAAAAAGTACCTATAAATGAATCACCCATAATTTTTAACCCTATATATAAGCAAAGTAAGCATTGTGATCGTGAACGGTTCGAATTCCATTTAAACGTATCTTATAACATATGTGAGAGTCAAATAGCCTAAATAGATGTTCAGTTGTTAGCCGAGTTATTCAGCTATCCGCCTGAGTGACGCTGAGCGTTGCCTCTAATTCAATATTCAATAAACTGGCTGACATATGGCTAGGTCATTCAGATAATAGGGTAACCAATTGTTTGCTTGGTCTGTTGAAAAATGTAAAGCCTCATTACCTTACTCAGTTGAATATTTCATTACCTTCTCAACCCCACATAAATCATTTTTAGCAGCGTTCAGCGGATAAAGTAGGTACCTGTTCAAAATTGCACTTCACTTCATGTACTTTGTGCTCGTCCTTTAGATTTTCGATATGTAAATACTATTTTTTGTTATTATTCTATTTCTAACTTTAAAAGAGCAATGGGATATTTCTTGTAGAGGAGTACTTTTCATCAGTCGAAGGTAACTTTATCGGAAGACTATTGGAACGCTGTAGTGCTGAGCTGATTATAAAAATATAAATGCACTTCCACGGGGGTCAACAAGAGCAGACCACATGGTTCACTCCTCGTACATATACATGTTCACGTAATATTGGTGTGTATTAAGCAGCAGAGTTAAAACGGCAAATACTTTTTGCGGTAATAATTGCTTGTTTTAGTAGTAAAACAGTTAATAGAAAGACTTGAGAGCATGTGATCACAATGCCCCCCAAGCACATGTTTATAACTCATTATCTTCAGACTACCTCTCTTAACATTTGCACGAACAATAAATTGCCACATAGATGACTGAAAACAAATTTATGCATTTTGACATAACTATACAAATGTTCTAAATCGTACAGCTGATTGGAAATGATGCAATGTCCAGTTCGCACAAAGGTCAACAGGTGTTGTGAAAAATACGCATTTTATGTTATCATTTTATTAACTCCAATATGTGTTATTTAATGCGGTCTGCAATGATGCCTCCGAGTAAACTTTTTGTGCACCAAACGAATTTTATATCCCAAGGTGTAGGGCTAGACCAATCTGATGCTTTTGAGCTATCACTATTTTTAGGAAGCTCTTTTGAAGTTGTACTATTCCTTCCTGAAAAGATCGCTCGTTATTTCTCAATCATACAGGATATGTTCCCAAATAATGTATCGCTAATAGAAACTATCAGTGAAAAATTTCTCCAACTGGTGTATGCATACCAATCGGGAGAGCCGTAATTTTCTTTTGTCGAAAATATTACAGTATACACACTGAGAACCGAATTTGTCTGACGGCTTGAGTTCAATGTTTCCCAGAGGGAAGTGTGTATAGACACATATGTTAGAAAGAGATAGAAACCGGCTGGATAGCGAAGCTCATCACAACGTAACCTAGCAATATGTTACACCATTTCTTTGAACTATTAAGGTGCATGTTAAAAGTGCGCGCTTGCTTATTCTCCCCTCCAAAATAATGGTTTTATTTTGAGCATACATATTTTTGAATTGTGAATTATATCGCCGTTACTCCATTTTAGGTTGAAATGAAAGGTCAGGATCGCCGCAAGTCCTGCAATATTGCAGTTGGTTTGGCAACACCGCATCTCGTACATTGCAAGTAAAGGTTTCCACTTCCATGACCAAGTGTGAATAGTTAAGAAGAACTTCCAGCCTTTCAAAATACCTGATATATTGTCAAAGATCCTGAATAGTTTCTGCGAACAGAATACGTCGGCCTAAATCACGAAATTTCCAGTTTTGGGAATTTAATTCCATAACTGCGATTGTCAGCATTCGACATTGGGTTGAGGAAATAATCAGGGGACCAGCAGTCTTCAAGCTTTAGTGAATTCTAAGTGTAAACAATCCAAGGGATGGAGGATTTCACGTATTTTTAGGTAATAAACGTATTACAAAGACAGTGCCGTATTACCTATATCTCATACCAGCAGCTATCATCTTTTTATAGACCAAGTAGGAGTAATGGACAGTGAATCATTAGATGTAAATAGATCCTGTGAATCCGGCGTTCAAAATAGGTGCGATTTAAGGAATCCCTAGCTTGGCATGTATTGTTAAATGCGTGCCATCTAACATCTCATCTGAAAGTTCTAGCAGATTGTTTCTTAGACGATTTAGATCAGCTTCTGCACGCATTCTTCGTGTTAATTCAAATGGGCTAATGGATTTACTATTTATTAGTCTGGTCTACAAGCTGCGTCGAAATAGGTGTAAGAAGCAATCCATAATGGTTTCTGGATTATCTAGACCCCAGTGGTGTACTGGCAAATGTTGCTTGCACTTGGAAAACTGTACACCCATAGCATTATTTTAAACTATATTTTTGAACAGTTGGGCGCCTTTCTGCAACCATCTTTGGTTAGTCTTCCTGGAGAAGTGCCTGGGCTACTTGAATGCGTAGCGGGTGCAGAAGCTCTCTACGTAGAATATAATGACGGTCTACCTAGCTTGACCAGCATTTTGTGAGATGAGACATATGCTAATAGAAGGCTCATCGTCAACTAACTGTGGTGCTTACTCTAGCTACGTCGATTTTGCTCAAACCACAAATGAATAACATGTATATGATTGTGACAAATACGAGCCCCTTCCCACTTCAGTTGGCCCAACTATTGAAATCTTAGTTTTTTTCTTATCAAACACAAATAATAAAAATGTAGCAGAGTGTTATAGGTTTAAAATATTAACAATGAATATTTTGATAATATATAGTAGAAAACACCAACTTTATCACTCCCTAATCAAATGTTCAGCATAAAAATAACATATGTTGCAATTACAGCATATCAACCTATTTTCATTTCAATGCAAAATAAGTCTATAACGCATAGGTGGCTCTGAAAAATAAAAGCCATGACAATTGTTTTTATTAACCACAGCTGTCAGAACACGTTTAAAATAGTTTTGGGTAGTTAAGGTTTTCAAAATGGGTAGAGGAAAGGTTATTAGTGAGAAAATTCGGTTACTGATAATTAAATTTTTCAATTCCGGGAAATCAAACTCAGAAATTGCAACTTTGTTAGACTTATCGCGGTACAGTATGAGAAATATTGTTAGAAGATATAACGTAACTGGTTCAGTTAACATTAAGCCACGATATGTGAAAAAAAGTAATATCACAAATGCCGACCGAAGAACATTAAGAAGAATAATCGTGAAAAACAGGCGTGCCAATTAATTACAATTAAGTGCTCTGTAGAGTAACGCTGTTGGAAGGAGCATTTCGAGGTCCACAACTCATAGAGAGGCCCACAAACTGGGATTTAGCACTTGCAAGGTAAGTTCTCTTATAAAAAAAGTGAAGAAAAACCCTAAAGTTGCACAATTTGTTTATAGGCCAAAGAAAAGCCACTATTAACTCCACTGCAAAAGAAAAATCGGCTTAGATGGGCTAAAGAACATAGACAATGGCCACCTCAACAATGGTGTGCAATACAATGGAGTGATGAGGCCCGATTCGAAGTTTGTGTTGGTGACAGTCGCAGTAGTGTTATTCGCAAAAAAAATGAAGCATTCCATGTTGACTGTCTGAAGAGAAAAGTGAAATTTCCAGCATCCATTATGGTCTGGGGCAGTATGTCATCAAAAGGAGTAGGAAAACTTCATTTTATTGATGGAAATGTGGATACAAACAAATATTTGGCAATTTTAGAAGAATCGCTTTTACCAGTGTTGGAAGAATGTTTGACATCCGGCCAAGATTTTGTGTTCCAGCAAGATGGTGCCGCGTGTCATACCTCAAAAAACGCTATAAAATGGATGGAAGAAAATAATGTACCACTTTTGAAATGGGTTTCTAGCAGACCAGATCTGTCACCTATTGAAACTTTGTGGCGCGAGATGAAAAAGGTTCTACGACAACATCCTGCTCGTACAATCACCGAACCGAGACAAAAGCATCAAGAAATATGGGATTGTTTTACACCAAATTTTTGCCAAAACTTGGTTAACACTATGCCCCAAAGAATTTCAGCCGTAACAAAAAATAAAGGTGATGTTACCCAATGGTAATCTTTCAATTGTTGCTTTGTTAACTTCGCGCATTTATACGCACATTGTTTATTTGTTCAGATGTTCTATTAGTTATAGGCCTAAGTGATTTCAAATATGTATTTTTTACGTCTAGAGTGTATCTAAAATGTTTTTGAGAAAATAGATTGATTTAGAAGTAAATAGTTTCGTCATGTTTAGTTTATAAAGGCATATTTTGCTACAAATCTTGAAGTGGGCCAACTGAAGTGGGAAGGGGCTCGTACATCTTGCTTCTAAATCGAAATAATATCGCGCAAGTGGAATAAGAACTTCGTTGTCTCTGAGTCTCTTTTATAGTACAAACGTTCATTTTTCATCCTATACATGTTTTAATATCATATTTGTGTTATAAAAGGCCGTTATGAGGTTAGGTAATACGGCGCAGCTTCTGGAACCCTTTTATCACCGAAAGTAATGTACTGTAGTTCGTTAGACCTGGCACTGATTTAAATTTGAGAATATATTGTTCCGTAATCGTTTTATAAGGTTATCTAGCATGCAGAAGATTAACAATATTAGTTATAACTTCATAAACAGGGAATTTCCAAGATTAAAGGTATCTGCAGTGTTTTGTACAGAAATTTTATCACTCGAAATGTGTTTTAGGAGGCCACAATTTTCTGAACCTTTTTCCTAACTGTGTATAGTTTATTTGCGCACTGTTTCCCTACAAGTCTAAAATGCTGTAACATGTTTGTCAATAGATAAAATTACGATTCAGCCGATAGAATACCCACATTAACTGGACTAATTTCCCACTGATACAACTATACATTATTTGAAAACATATACTGTAAAGCTGACTTCGGCATATCAAAAGATAACTTCAGAAAAAATAGTACAGTTTCCAAAGTAGCGATTTTATATGAATTCTTCAAAATGTCGCTAAGTCAAAGACCGTGCAAAACTGAAAGAGGACATATTATTTTCTGATTGTGATTGACCTTTCCTATCACCTCATTACGTTCGATCCATCACCCTCAATTCGACCAATACAGGAGCCTATTGTGCATTTCAAAACGGTTGCTCTACTCATTTTTTGAGCGAGTTAAGTTAGCTGGCTACCACCTCGAAGCATTTTTGTAAAAACTATAGTCTTATGGTAAGTCTCTTTGAATCTCCGTATGAGCTCTCTGCAAGCGTAAAATATAAAACCACTGCGATTCATGGTGTCGGATTGTTAAAGTTAAACATTTTTACAAGCTTTTATGTAATTAAATTTTGAACCAGCTAACCTCAATCAATTGAGCTGAAATTTTGTAGACACGTTTGATTTACGTGACAACTGAAAAAGAATTGACCGCCGTCATCTTGAACCCAATGTGAGGAATGTTACGAAGTGGCGATTCATCGTTTCATTTCTATAGTAATTCTCAAGATATGGGTATCAAATTGAATGGCTTGATGAGAGAAACACAACAAGCAAAGTGACGCCATTCTATATACAATATGGCAGCCGCCGCAAAATGACGGCTTAGATATTTCAAATAATATCAAATGACGGCTTAGATATTTCAAATAATATCAAATGAAACAGCTCAATGAGGAAAACACACTGAGCATAGAGATTTTATATCAAACCCAGTACAGCGGCCCCCGAACATGACGATTTACATTTTTTACAGTCACATCTATACTATGGGTTTCAAATGAGAGGAAGAAACACAGTAACGAAGATGTCGTCATTCTAGATCCAATATAGGGGCCGCTACCGAATAGCGACTTATAACTTACTTCTTTACTTTACTTTACCTTACTTTAGAACCGCTATGATACGGATATCAAATGGAAGAGTTTAACGAAAGAAACACGATAAGCAAATAACGTCATTCTAAATTAAGTATCGGTTTATCATTAAATGATTTATATCTATCGACATTTTATAACACAAATAAAGTAAGAAATTTTATGGAGTCTTACTAATAAAACATACGAAATCACTATATATTACCAAACTAGTTATTCAACATCATAAATATTAAAAAGTAAAAGACAGATATTATATAAAGCGATGCATTTTTAAATACAAGCTTTTATTTAGCTGTTCATGAAATGATATGAAACATTTAATAACCTATCTTTCTGATTGAAGCTCAAATTTTCACCCTTTAATGTGAAAACTTGAGATGGAAAAGCTTCATTGTCGTTTAGATATTACCAATTGGAAAAAATTATTTTTGAATTTTCAGTTCATTTTATGAACAGCTGAATGACAGTTTGTATATGAAAGGATTTTTTCATTTTATTTATTAAGCATTGAATCGCTTTTAATTCAGTAACTAATCGTCGAAGCGTCAGCGTATTCTATATTAATATTCTCCTTTTGGAAGGTCATGTCTGTACGTGCAATAGAATATGGAACATAAGGTTTAAGACAAGGTGACAAATGTTGGCATCTTTTAATGGAATGTTCCATATTTCGTTACACATCCGGGAAGAAGACTGACATAACATACAGCGTTTTCTGTACATAAGAATCACATGTAAAAAGAAAACATCAACATTAAAACGCGTTCATTCATCATATTTGAAATAATGCTTCTCAGTTGATCAATCCTACAAAAAGCAGTTTGAACAATAGAATTTCAAACAGTCAATAAGAATCAACTCCTGTCGAGTATTTTCTATATCGTCTATTCTGGATATTAAAGGTTTTTTAAAATCGTCTCTATGTTTGATAGCAGAGTCAAAGACGAGACATTGCATTTTTTCTAATTCAAAATTTTCCTAATGAAAACCTTAGAAACAAATTCTTAAAGGACTTTCTGTTCAGGGCTATCGAAATAATAAAAACATTAGCGGAGCAAAAGATCGATTTTTAAAAACAAAATACACCAACATTTGCATGTTGGTTGTTGTTAACCCGACAGTGGTCGCTATGTGACATTTTCTCTCACATTTTTATAGATATACATTCACTCCAGAAAAATCCACGACGCTGTCGCTTCATCATATCCAAAACGTGACCTTGGGTGATCATCTAGCGGGAATATATACTAAGTGACATATAAATCCGAACACCCAGTTTAAATGGTTTTATTTTGATAAAATTTTGTATAAGTACTTAATGAAGCATAATAAGTAAATGATAAAAATTTCAAAATGATTGCACTGCTTTAAAGCCCTTTGACCTTTAATAATGGGTGGATGCACCCTGATGTGCTACGCATTCTCCAACGCGCCTAGGCATGCTTCTGATCAGGTGGTCAATGTCCTCCTGTGGTATCTCATTCCAGGCAACCACCAACTCCTCTCGAAGTGCTTCTAGAGTCTAAGGAGGACAATGCAAATTGAGCAATCTCTTACCCATCATATCCCACACGTGCTCAATTGGGGATAAGTCGAGAGATCTTGGTGGCCATGGTAACAATGTGACATCATTATGTTGAAAGAAGTCTATTGTGACTCTTGCAACATGTGGTCGGGCATTATCCTGTTGGAAAGTTGGATCTGCAGGGTGTCAAGATAGGGTAAAATATGGGGTTCTAGAGCTTCGTGGATATAACGCTGCGCGTTCATGTTAGCTCTGATGAAGGTTTAAGGTGACCTGGAATCATAAGCTGTAGCACCCCAAACCATAACTCCAACAGTGTGATGAACATGTCCTTCAACAAAAAACTGTGGATTCCTCCTTTCACCACGTCGCCTTCTAACCCTGGCACGACCATCGTGCATGCCTAAACAAAATCGAGACTCGTCACTAAAGACAATACTGTTCCATTCCTGATCCCAGAGTGACCGTTGTCTGCACCACTCAAGGTGATTACGTCGGTGTTCTCGAGTTAAAGGGAGGACCCAGTGTGGCCGGTAAGAAAACAAGCCAAAACTTCTCATTTATCGGTAAACACTTCGCATGCCAATAGGTCTTCCGTGTTCTGCAAACCATTCATTTGCAATGGACCTGGTAGTGGAGAAACGGTCCCTTAAGGCCAATAATCTTAGGCGGCGATCTTCATGGTCTGTTGTTCTACGGCGGCGTCCAGTGCCCCTTGCTCTTTGCGTACGGCCTTCTCGAAGCCATGCCTGACAACACCTAACCACAGTGTCTACACTTCTTTGCACTCTAACTGCAATTGCCCGAAAAGAAAGTCCAGCTTCCCGAAGTCCCACTATACGGCCCCTATCAAACTCACTAAGTTGACGAAATCGTACAGGTCTCCGTACTCTAGGCATCGTAATCGATCGTAAAGGATGTCAAGAACCAAAATCCGTCAACGTTGATTCTTTACTGCGGCTGAAATATTCATTTTTAGAGCGTTAGTGAATTAAAAAAAAGCAGTATAAAAACCGCAATGTCCAACTGATAAGGCTGAAAATTTTTTCACTTGTTATTTACAGTATTCACCAACTTTTATTAAAATAAAACCATTTAAGCTGGGTGTTCTGATTTATACGTCACTTAGTATATATTCGGTCAGGAATTCAGTTTTCCTTTTTCTTTCCCTTTAGTTATTATAGACTTCATCCTTTTCAATTCTTCATCGTTGCTCTATATAACTCAAATCATCTTGAATGCTAAATAGGAATGATGCTGTCTTGAAGCGAAGGTAATTTTGATGAATTCCTGCTGAATCAAACCTGTTCTGAAATGTGTACATCCCTTTCCACCAATTAATATTCGCATAACAAGAAAGATGACACCTAAGATATTCTAATTTTATCGCTGTTTAAATATAAATCACCAGCTCTTATAATGGTAAATTGCGAATAATCTCCAACGGTATTTTTAGAGTCAATCACATTTGCATGCTATAATCAGCATTTTTATAATATGGTCTATTAAAATACTGTTATGCCATATTATATAATACTGATATTACTACCAAGGTCGAAGATCTTTCCAGCTCCAAAGATGTTCGTAAGTTGTAAATGCTTCCTAAAAAACTATACTTACCCCATAAACCACATTCCTGAATGCAGGGATGGCATTGTACATATTTTGTAGGAACATTGGTCTCCATGGAATATATTTGCATTGTTTCATCCTGGTGAGATTTTGAAGCTCATTTTTTCTCTTTTGAACTCATGTTAAATCATAATACTGCAATTTAGTTGCGAATAAAATTATACAGTTTCGCTCGTCATAGTATAATTATGATGATAATAATAATTTATTTCCCAAATGTAATTATATAGATACAAATTTCAAGGATTGTTGACATATGTGACAAATGAAAGTAATTCCAGGAAAGAAGCTTCTTGTTTGTGGCCATCCCATTTTAGTTATTTGTATATCCGCAGTTATAAATAAACTGTATCAAATATTTGGTAATGCACTTTGTGCTTCTACACTCACGCACTGACATACTTTGTTGTTACAGAACCACTGGTAGAAACGACAAAACTTTGAAATGGCACTGTCGCACTTTAACTAAATTCAGTAATGAATAACATGGATTAAAAAGCTAAACAAATTATGACGCAGCTTGTACATTAAAAAATGGCCTTTACTTCTTTCAAAATACGTAGGTAGAAGCTGTTTATAAAATGTGGGACAAGCGTTCAATGGGGATGATCTTCCGGACTATCCTGAAACTACCACTACTTAATTTCAAATATGAAACATCCTAACCTGCAAAAACAGTTAAAAATAACTACTTAACAGATAAAATATCAAGTGATTTCCGTATGCTCATGTTATGAAATCCATGCTTTATTCAAACCGTTTTACAGTCCATTGCATCCTAGCTCTTGCAGTTGCAAGACGCAATTACTTTGTCTGCAAAACAATTCAATCCAATCACTTACAGTTACAAAGGTACCCTGGTTTCTCGATTCAAACGCGCAAGGTTTGTCAATCCAAATGAATGTCACGTTCCTAACTTATAATTCTGGTTTCGGTCTCTTACCCTTTAGAACACATGGTTTCAATATCCAAAAAATAGTTTCAATCCCCGACCACCCAACATCACAATCAAACTTATATCTATAAATATATACTAAATGACATATAAATCCGAACACCCAGTTTAAATGGTTTTATTTTAGTAAAATTTTGTATAAGTAGGTACTTGATGAAGCATAATAAGTAAATGATAAAAATTTCAAAATGATTGCACTGCTTTAAAGCCCTTTGATCTTTAATAATGTGTGGATGCACCCTGATGTGCTACGCATTCTCCAACGCGCCTAGGCATGATTCTGATCAGGTGGTCAATGTCCTCCTGTGGTATCTCATTCCAGGCAACCACCAACTCCTCTTGAAGTGCTTCTAGAGTCTGAGGAGGACGTTGCAAATTGAGCAATCTCCTACCCATCATATCCCACACGTGCTTAATTGGGGATAAGTCGGGAGATCTTGGTGGCCATGGTAACAATGTGACATCATTATGTTGAAAGAAGTCTATTGTGACTCTCGCAACATGTGGTCGGGCATTATCTTGTTGGAAAGTTGGATCTGCCAGGGTGTCAAGATAGGGTAAAAGATGGGGTTCTAGAACTTCGTGGATATAACGCTGCGCGTTCATGTTACCTCTAATGAAGATTAAAGGTGACCTGGAACCATAAGCTATAGCACCCCAAACCATAACTCCAACAGTGTGATGAACATGTCTTTCAACAAAAAACTGTGGATTCCTCCTTTCACCACGCTGCCTTCTAACCCTGGCACGACCATCGTGCATGCCTAAACAAAATCGAGACTAGTCACTGTCCATTCCTGATCCCAGAGTGACCGTTGTCTGCCCACTCAAGGCGATTACGTCGGTGTTCTCGAGTTAAAGGGAGGACACAGTGTGGCCGGTATGAAAACAAACCAAAACTTCTCAGTCGTCGGTAAACACTTCGCATGCCAATAGGTCCTCCGTGTTCTGCAAACCATTCATTTGCAATGGACCTGGTAGTGGATAAACGGTCCCTTAAGGCCAATAATCTTAGGCGGCGATCTGCACGGTCTGTTGTTCTACGGCGGCGTCCAGTGCCCCTTGCTCTTTGCGTACGGCCTTCTCGAAGCCATGCCTGACAACACCTAACCACAGTGTCTACACTTCTTTGCACTCTAACTGCAATTGCCTGAAAAGAAAGTCCAGCTTCCCGAAGTCCCACTATACGGCCCCTATCAAACTCACTAAGTTGACGAAATCGTACAGGTATCCGTACTCTAGGCATCGTAACCGATCGTAAAGGATGTCAAGAACCAAAATCCGCCAACGTTGATTCTTTACTGCGGCTGAAATATTCATTTTTAGAGCGTTAGTGAATTAAAAAAAAGCAGTATAAAAACCGGAATGTCCAACTGATAAGGCTGAACATGTTTTCACTTGTTATTTACAGTAAGATAAATACATTCACCAACTTTTATTAAAATAAAACCATTTAAACTGGGTGTTCGGATTTATATGTCACTTAGTATATATAACCATACAAACCGCTTAGCGATATTTGCGTGCATTGGTAACTTGTAAGTCAGTAAGTATTCTACAGAGTTGCAGTCAAATTTGCATGAAAAATCCAACTGATCGATTTTAATGCAAGACCCGGCAAGAAAGTGACAGAAATAAGTAGCAGGGGTTTTGTTAGTGCGCATGCGTCTGAACAAGTTTTCTCCTGCATCTTGTTGACTGTAAAACAGGTATTAGAAAGAGTAACGCAGGTAGCTAATTGTTTTTTGGAAGTCAAAGTACCGAATGGTCCCAGAACATCCAGATAATGCACCCCTTTAAGCCATCTGTCTAAGGGTAAGACTGGGATTTACACATATACAAAGCCCTTTTTTATTTTTTGGGCGAGTCAAGTTAACAAATATACCGCATTTTAGCGAAAAACTTGACAGATTTCAAAATGGCCATGAAGCGGCATCTTGGAATATTATTTTAAATGGATTGGGGAATTTCTAAAAAGATCTTTATAAGTACTTCATAACAATGAAGTAGGAAATCAATATCTTTCAAAATGGCGGACTTGAATCGCCTATGTCTCAACAACCAATCATCGAAACCGTATTACTATACTATACTAAGTGACATATAAATCCGAACACCCAGTTTAAATGGTTTTATTTTAATAAAAGTTGGTGAATTATTTATCTTACTGTAAATAACAAGTGAAAAAATTTTCAGCCTTATCAGTTGGACATTCCGGTTTTTATACTGCTTTTTTTTAATTCACTAACGCTCTAAAAATGAATATTTCAGCCGCAGTAAAGAATCAACTTTTATCGGATTTTGGTTCTTGACATCCTTTACGATCGGTTACGATGCCTAGAGTACGGAGACCTGTACGATTTCGTCAACTTA
The DNA here is from genome assembly GCA_963669975.1 of Acanthoscelides obtectus. Classification (NCBI taxonomy): domain Eukaryota; kingdom Metazoa; phylum Arthropoda; class Insecta; order Coleoptera; family Chrysomelidae; genus Acanthoscelides; species Acanthoscelides obtectus. Next base: position 22,692,314 of record CAVLJG010000010.1, on the reverse strand, counting down.
GTGAGTTTGATAGGGGCCGTATTGTGGGACTTCGGGAAGCTGGACTTTCTTTTCGGGCAATTGCAGTTAGAGCGCCAAGAAGTTAGTGTAGACATTGTGGTTAGGTGTTGTCAGGCATGGCTTCGAGAAGGCCGTACGCAAAGAGCAAGGGGCACTGGACGTCGCCGTAGAACAACAAACCCTGAAGATAGCCGCCTAAGATTATTGGCCTTAAGGGACCGTTTCTCCACTACCAGGTCCATTGCAAATGAATGGTTTGCAGAACACGGAAGACCTATTGGCATGCGAAGTGTTTACCGACAAATGAGAAGTTTTGGCTTGTTTTCATACCGGCCACACTGGGTCCTCCCTTTAACTCGAGAACACCGACGTAATCGCCTTGAGTGGTGCAGACAACGGTCACTCTGGGATCAGGAATGGAACAGTATTGTCTTTAGTGACGAGTCTCGATTTTGTTTAGGCATGCACGATGGTCGCGCCAGGGTTAGAAGGCGACGTGGTGAAAGGAGGAATCCACAGTTTTTTGTTGAAAGACATGTTCATCACACTGTTGGAGTAATGGTTTGGGGTGCTATATGGTTCCAGGTAACCTTTAATCTTCATCAGAGGTAACATGAACGCGCACCGTTATATCCACGAAGTTCTAGAACCCCATATTTTACCCTATCTTGACACCCTGGCAGATCCAACTTTCCAACAAGATAATGCCCGACCACATATTGCAAGAATGGCCACCAAGATCTCCCGACTTATCCCCAATTGAGCACGTGTGGGATATGATGGGTAGGAGATTGCTCAATTTGCAACGTCCTCCTCAGACTGTAGAAGCACTTCGAGAGGAGTTGGTGGTTGCCTGGAATGAGATACCACAGGAGGACATTTACCACCTGATCAGAAGCATGCCTAGGCGCGTCGGAGAATGCGTAGCACATCAGGGTGCATCCACACATTATTAAAGGTCAAAGGGCTTTAAAGCAGCGCAATCACTTTGAAATTTTTATCATTTACTTATTAAGCTTCATTAAGTACTTATACAAAATTTTATTTAAATAAAACCATTTAAACTGGGTGTTCGGATTTATATGTCACTTAGTATATTATGACATACTTGTCTTGTCAATCTTCCTTTTTTGGAACGATTATATACAAAAATACAGCACATTCGTTTAAAAAGTGTTAGAATCAGCTATTTTTCCAACGGAATGTCCCATCTTGTATCACACATTCAAATAATTCTTTCTGCATTTTGTTGATTAGTTGCTCAGTTATGATAAGTGCTTCAACGTACTAAAACGCCTAATTTTGGCAGGCCTTCAGTCCGCCATTTTGAATAATTCAGCTTTTAAATGGTGTCATATGACCCCCATCCTAACTAAAAAAACACGTTCTAACGTGTCGCCCAGCCACCATCTTGAAATTTTTAGCTGACTCATTTAATACACGAGGAACAATACAGAACTCAGTATAAATAATAATAGCAACGGATCATTTTCCATAACGGGATTTAACAGCCCTGAAAATAACTCAAATTTAAGTTGACCGTATCTATGCAATATTTGCGTTTAAATCCTTCAAAACATTCGTATATTCTTTATTTTTATTTTAGTACTTGTCTATTATCCAAAAGCCCAAGCTGCACATTTTATAATTTCTTAAATCGCCCAGTGTCGAATACTCAGGTTATTTTTCTTGTGACCAAAACACAAGACTTGCTACACCAAATCTACAGTGCTTTTCAAAAACATATCCCCCTTTCTTATTTTTTTATCAGAAATAAATGAAACTGACATATACAACATGCTACAACGTTTTCACGATTAGTTGTTGAGTTATGTGCGACTCAAGATACAAAAACGCCCATTTGAAAAAATGTTCCAAATGAACGCCCAGCCGCCATCTTGCAATCTCAAACGAGAATTCATGCTATTCATGTATTAACTTCATTACACCGAATATTTGTTTGCTAATTTGACCCGTTCAAAAAATAAGTAGACACACGACTGTGTTGAAAATATTTCTCAATCAGCATACTAGGTTCCAAGGGCAAATGTAGGAGACATATACTAGGTGCCATATAAATCCGAACACCCAGTTTAAATGGTTTTATTTTAATAAAATTTTGTATACGTACTTAATGAAGCATAATAAGTAAATGATAAAAGTTTCAAAATGATTGCACTGCTTTAAAGCCCTTTGACCTTTAATAATGTGTGGATGCACCCTGATGTGCTACGCATTCTCCAACGCGCCTAGGCATGCTTTTGATCAGGTGGTCAATGTCCTCCTGTGGTATCTCATTCCAGGCAACCACCAACTCCTCTCGAAGTGCTTCTAGAGTCTGAGGAGGACGTTACAAATTGAGCAATCTCCTACCCATCATATCCCACACGTGCTCAATTGGGGATAAGTCGGGAGATCTTGATGGCCATGGTAACAATGTGACATCATTATGTTGAAAGAAGTCTATTGTGACTCTTGCAACATGTGGTCGGGCATTATCTTGTTGGAAAGTTGGATCTGCCAGGGTGTCAAGATAGGGTAAAAGATGGGGTTCTAGAACTTCGTGGATATAATGCTGCGCGTTCATGTTACCTCTGATGAAGATTAAAGGTGACCTGAAACCATAAGCTATAGCACCCCAAACCATAACTCCAGTGTGATGAACATGTCTTTCAACAAAAAACTGTGGATTCCTCCTTTCACCACGTCGCCTTCTAACCATGGCACGACAATTGTGCATGCCTAAACAAAATCGAGACTCGTCACTAAAGACAATACTGTTCCATTCCTGATCCCAGAGTGACCGTTGTCTGCACCACTCAAGGCGATTACGTCGGTGTTCTCGAGTTAAAGGGAGGACCCAGTGTGGCCGGTATGAAAACAAGCCAAAACTTCTCATTCGTCGGTAAACACTTCGCATGCCAATAGGTCTTCCGTGTTCTGCAAACCATTCATTTGCAATGGACCTGGTAGTGGAGAAACGATCCCTCAAGGCCAATAATCTAAGGCGGCGATCTTCACGGTCTGTTGTTCTACGGCGGCGTCCAGTTGCTCTTTGCGTACGGCCTTCTCGAAGCCATGCCTGACAACACCTAACCACAGTGTCTACACTTCTTTGCACTCTAACTGCTGCAATTGCCCGAAAAGAAAGTCCAGCTACCCGAAGTCCCACTATACGGCCCCTATCAAACTCACTAAGTTGACGAAATCGTACAGGTCTCCGTACTCTAGGCATCGTAACCGATCGTAAAGGATGTCAAGAACCAAAATCCGCCAACGTTGATTCTTTACTGCGGCTGAAATATTCATTTTTAGAGCGTTAATGAATTAAAGAAAAGCAGTATAAAAACCGGAATGTCCAACTGATAAGGCTGAAAATTTTTTCACTTGTTATTTACAGTAAGATAAATACATTCACCAACTTTTATTAAAATAAAGCCATTTAAACTGGGTGTTCGGATTTATAAATCACTTAGTATATTATCAAAATATTCATTGTTAATATTTTAAACCTATAACATCCTGCTACATTTTTATTATTTGTGTTTGATAAGAAAAAAAACTAAGATTTCAATAGTTGGGCCAACTGAAGTGGGAAGGGGCTCGTATATCAAGCCGTTTGAGCTGTAGCCTATAAAATAGGAATTATAACGCCGGCTCCACACGTTGGCCCCAACGCCACTCGCCCAACGTGTGTATCTAGAAAGTAGCGTTGGCCCCAACGTTGGAGCGACCGTTGGTAGTTGGCTGTCGATTGTCGGTTTTATCATTTTCTAGACACACACGTTGGGCGAGTAGCGTTGGGGCTAACGTTGGGGCCAACGTGTGGAGCCGGCGTAAGGTTGAAATCTTTTATTAAAATTCACCATTTTGTTTTGTATGAGAATTTAATGTAGCCAGTGACACTCGCGCCGCTGTGGAAATCCGTTCAGCTGTTTTCCCTGTATGTGAGAATATGCACGTTATCTATACCAATCCAAAAGAGAATCACTCGGATAGCGGAGCATCCGGCTTTGACCAAGAGCTATGTACGTATTGTAAGTCTTTTATCCAAAAAAAATGAAGCTCAAATATTGCCACTTCTCAGCGATTACCGCTAGTGCCCGTCGAAGAAATACAGTACCGATAATTTGAAATGAATAACTTGACCCAGCACTTGTGCAGAGTGACCTACCGCACGATGAAGTAACATTTATTTGAAGCTGACCAAAGCGCGCCGATGACCGCTGACACCAATACCGTCTGAACGCTGACCCTGCGAGTCCAACCCTGTAGCGGCACACGTGAACTTTCATCCACAATGCCAAAATGAAGACGCTACATAGAAGGGGGAGTAAATGTCAGTACTGTGCTTAGGAGAGATAGTAAGCTGTGTGTAGTACAGGGACATATAAAAGAGATGCTTTGTTACCTCACTCATCCAGTATCGTTAAACTTATTTCTTTACACTAGACACAAATTTTCAAAAAAAAAACCATCAAGATGAAAACGGTGAGTGGTTTGCGAGAACACTGCGGATTTTGAGTGAAGTGATGGATTTTGTGAAGTGCATGTTGGATTAAAAATGGCTCAGCTGGTTTTTCGAAAAATTTTGCAGTTCACTTGATTACCGATGACCTTCTTCAAGGTCAAAAATGTCCAGACTGCACTAATAGTTTAGAAACGTCAAAATACTCATTATCGTCGTTGATGTATGGGATAAATATGTATTAGTTGCTTAGTGGTTTTCTATTTTGCAGATAGTCGCACTTGCTGCCCTTGTCGCAGTAGCTTTTGCAGCTCCCCAAAGCCAAGCAGACAAAGATGCAGTAGTCCTCAAGTATGACAGTGACAACATTGGCATTGATGGATACAACTTTGCGTAAGTCAGGATTCTTTTTTCCAAATCCATCACTATTCAAATAACCAGAGGATAGGACACATTTTCCATTTACTTTGAAAGCAAGTTGAACGCTTGGACCATATTTTGGATTCTCTATTTCCTTCTCATTTGATGAAATTGTTGTGGTGCTAGCCTGGGTTTAAGTCTAAAAACGTCAGAACAGGGAAGTGCCCTACTTACTACACAAAAGACATAAAGGATAAGGAGTTTTATGGAAAAAATACAGTTTAGATATCTGTTACTAAACCTTACTTTTTTTTATTATTTCTGTTGGTTTTTCTAATAAAAAATCATCGCTTCTTAATGTAGGCTGCAGTTAGAATATCTTGATTTCCTATTTCACTGTACGTATGACGATTTATCTTATATTTGGCGTCAAAACATCTAACTTTTTTATTCAAAATGAAATCCTAAATATGTAGCTTTTGTCAAAAAATCTATAAATTTGAAAATTTAGTGATGTTCCTTGCACAAACACAAAACAACAAATTTTGCTCTCTTTTTAGTTTTGAGACAAGCAACGGAATCTCGCAGCAAGAACAAGGACAACTGCAGAATGCTGGATCAGAGAATGAGGCTATCGCAGTCAGGGGAAGCTACACCTTCACAGGACCCGATGGTGTGACATACACCGTCACATACGTTGCTGACGAAAATGGCTTCCAGCCAGAAGGAGCTCATCTTCCTAAAGCGAAATAGACGAAGTTTGGGTTTCCATTCGTAGGAAATACCTGTTTGATGTTGTACATATTTTTCCTATTAAAATAAAGAAAACTTTGAAATCTGACTTTTTTTGTTTTTTTTCTTAAATGAGCCACGTATTAGTGATAGTTTGCCTAAGCTATATGGATGAGATATGTTGATGCATCTGCATAATTCTCTTTCCAAGTGGTCTAATAAATAACACAGGGGAAACTGATAAATTGAGATTCGACCGTCGGGTTATGTACCTCGAAACCTTGAAATCAGCTGGATACTACAGTTCTTCGATCAGAAGGATATTGAATTCTGATTACGTTTGCTATTTGCATAGTCTTTCCGTTCAGTCTAAACTGTAACAAGACATATCATTCATAATATCTAATTGTATAAGTCAAAATTTTAACGGCTCATATAATAGAACTTCTTGATTGCAGACGAAAAAAGCTCGTAAGCACTTAAAATATTCAATCTGGTCTTAGTACATGCCAGAAATAAATAATAACAGGATTTACTTGCTACCAACTAATAGGAGATAGCTTCCGATAAACAAATACTATGGACGTGGTTGAACTAGCTTGCTGTTGGTGAAGATTGGTGTAGAAGATCTTTGATTCATGCAATGTGGATCAAACAAATGTCTAACCCAGTATTTCTCAAAGTGAGCAATAACCCCCTTGTGGGCGCAAAGTGCTTACGCGGGCCGATAAACAACCCGGACGACATGAAATTGGACGGGGCTAATAAAGATACACTGAGGGTGGGTTTCACCAAGGTTGTCAAATCAACAGTCCGTTATTCTCCACCTACAGGGTAACAGACCGTTAAATACAACGAATAAGCTTAAAGTTCCAATCAACAAATTTTAGCAACCAATAGCTATGAAATGTTGAAAACAAAATACTGTCAAAGTATGAGATGACATCTTGTCATTGAAACATCACCAGCTTATTGAATATTAAGAAATTACATATAATTCAGTCATAATTTAAAGAAATGATTTTTGAATGTTTTAATTACTATTGTTGATTATTTATTCATGCATATATTATTTTCTTCAACTGATATGCAATTTTACTGATTCAACATCACCTCCCGTGTTTTTTTCCTATAAACCTCTTGCAGATAGCCATTAAGCACCTACTTGATGACAGGCTCTATCAAAAAGTTCATAGATATTGCTCGTTTCCAAACATTCATTCATTTACTTGCGTTCATCAGAACCATTATGGCACCTTAGATTGATATTCCCACAAAACCATTCAGGTCTTTGGATATCCACACATCCATAAAGTTGACTACTTTTCGTTATTCAGGAAATAAACAAACATCCACACTATATTCACAGCGATTAAGAAATTCCCAAATATATGCCTTAAAGCTACCAGCAAACCTAAAACCTGCAAAAAAACTACAAATTTGCTATATTTTTCTTTTTTTCACGAGAACACATTCTAGGTTGTATTAATATTACACATTATCTGAATACAGCTGATTATCGCATTTCAAGACTCATCGAGTGACACATGTATGGGATCTGTCAACCCTGGTCCCAGTCACAAAACATATACTCTGAAGAAGGTTTAATTCCATGCTATTCAATGACAACATGGTGACTTATGTGGTTGTCAGCGGCCATTTTGTGAGGGTGCGACATGGTTTCCAGGTTGTGCATTAATATCACATTTCACAATCCTGGTCCCAGTGGAGTAAGTTCCGCTAACTGTTTAAATATACTGTACTATGCTTTATAAGACTATTCGTGACATTTTTCCCAAAATCATTGCACAACACTTGAAAACATGCAAATGAAAATTTAAAATTATTTCCATGACGCCGCAAAATAGCTCCGTCGGTACCTTGGGTTATGTATCTTGACAGTAGGGATGTTCGATACGATCCTATATTTAGAAGTATCAATACATTTCACGAGTATCGTCATCGTCATCAGACATATCATTTTCAAAGAAATTGTACAAAATCTTCTAATTTGTGAAGTTGGCGAGTTTCCCTTTATACGTTGTTACCAGACATGCCCAAATCGGCAGTTGCTGCCGTAATATTCATCCCGACCACTGCATCCCTACGGCTAGGCGACCTGTACGTTAAATTTGTATTGATAGGGCAGCGGGTTATGCTATAAATCATATGTCACAGTGTTTGTGCACTGATTGCAACGGTTAGATGATACCAAAAATATTTTCATAAATAGGAAATCTTTCCCATTCCGGACCGAACAATCTACCAAAGATGCTTATAATCATGATACCTAGTATGTTTTCACGAAAAAAATTCAAAACCAGCAAATGTAAAAGATTCATTTCGCACCCTCCACCACGGGACGTGATCGTCGTTAGACTTGGCAACCCTGCGAGTGACAGATAGATATCCTCGCCAGTCAAAAAGACAAACAATAAACATTACTAGTTTTTATGATTTTTGGACTTAAAAGGCATTATTTGTGAAACATTTTTCATAATCTTTTGTCTATGTCCATAGTAATTGCATTATGCATCAGGGAGATGTAGGGTTTGACACGTCTTACACATATTATTATCTGTGTTTTAGGATGGAGAGGACATAATGTTTTTATTGCTTTGAAGAAATTCATTAACCCACAAATTAATAAATGATTACTATTATGACGTAAAGGAAGATGATTAATTGGATAGAATGTATTTTATATTCTATTTTCTTGCAAAATACTGACTAATCCACACTATTCAACAGGTATGTAATGATAACTTCCAGTATATGTTGGTAAATTCGAGAGTGCCATGCATTAACAAACGTCCAAATCTGCTGCCAAATTTAACAGCTAGAAAATTGACCTATTATTTGCCGCATTCCCATTCGCTGAGGGGGATCACGGATTGTTAAATGTAAACCTATAACATATATCAAAATACATGAAAGTTGTCCTGTTTTTCTCTACAAAAGCATCATGTTTGAATCAAAAGTGGTCTTGTTTATAATACAGTCGAATTTTCACGATTTTATTCAATATTTCAATAGAAATCACTGATATTCAGAGACCTTTGACAGCTTCTGTCAAATTGCATTTCGATAAGGTATTTTGCCATTGGTCCATAATTTTAATGTTGGTGAAATTGGGCCTAAGTCGGTATACGAGTATATGTAAATTAAATTAATTCCGTAGGTGCTACAAAATAAACGGTCATCAAAGTCTATGAAGTGGGTTTTAGAACATCAGGTCTAACCGACTATCAGCCCTTTGTACATCTCCATAGAGACTCGGAGTTGAAGTAAATTCTACTTCTAATTCTCATGTTTGAATATAGAAGCACGATGATTATTTCGCTGTTTACCAGTGAAACACGTTATTTTAAATGAGCAGAAGGCCAAATGATATACCTGCCACTCTTTACGAAACAAGTGCATACAACAGACTCACTAAATAGTTGAAAAAAGCTTCCTCCGATTAAGCACAGAGAGGACCAGCATTGTGAAATTTGCATTGAAAAATAAAATAGACTTCAAGATTATGGATAATTCTAAGATCCAGAATCTAATTCAATTAACATGCTGGGGATAGTTCTTGGTTGGCGACGAGTTTGAATAACATATCCGTTATGGTATTATTAATTGGAGAATCAGTTCAATAACTGAAAGAGCTCTCCAGCTGCAAAAATATATCATTAGAATTATCAATAAGATTCGTTGACAGATACCATTTTAGAACACAAAAGATGATGACTGCTGTAAATATTTACATTTACGAGTTGGCTACGTTTGTCTTAAAAAAATAATCGTCAAAAACCATCATGAATATCCAATTAGGTCTGGTTCTAATTCCACCAAGAAACAAGTAGGTATATGGGATGACAGATTTTAAATAAGCTAAACGATAACATGAGTCAAATATAGCTTTTTTCAAAAGAAAACTAAAACATGTTTAGGTAGTCAAATGACTCTACACCTTGGATGAGTTTTTGGTTAAGATTTATTGTTCATATATCTTTTATCCATCGCCACTGTTTTTGATGACCTTTTCATTTATTGTAGACTTTTCTGTTCTATTCAACAATGAAACAAATTATTGTTATTATTATTGAGCATTCTTGATCAGTAGCGTACATCGTTGAGCTCTAACGGGAGCGGAAAATCACATAGCACCTTGGCATGGTTGTCGCTGTTTGACATATATACATTTTTTCACATTACATAAGGACTGCAAAAAAAATTTAAAAACCAATATGAAAATTTCACAGCTTACTCAGGTGCATATATCGAAAATAAGTTTTCCAACTACACATAAAATATACCGAACAGAAAATCGTATTTCCAGAAGTGGGTCATCTTTATATTCAGAACCAAAATGAGCAACAGTTTCGAGGAGATGCAGATGCTGTTACATCAATAATATGTGAGTCATTTGTTTTGTTTCGATTTTCACCAATTTCATAACACCTCATAATCGTCAACATGAAATGCCAATGTCATACATTCAAAAGTTGTATACTTGGATGTGATCGTTACCATGCATAATCGACATTTTCAGCAATTCATCATTTTAATGTCGGTGTCACATTAGTATAATCAGAACAAACCAAAGCCTTCGGTTATTATTATTAGTGACACATTAGTCTGATGAATGAGGTCGTACGAATATTTAAGGTACATAGCTAGATCAAACTGCAACAGCAGAAAGCATGATTCTGTGTATATAAAACCAATTGACGTTCTATGTGACCATTCGGTACATCCTATCTCCTATGAGCTGCTGCATATTGGATCTATCTATAGAGCCAAATGAATATTCATTGAATGATGATTTTTGTCCATCAACACTAGGTGGAGAATTGCTAGAAACGCCGGTTGTATTTCGGGAACCAATAGAGCTGGGACAGAATATTCGGGAACTTCAATACATGCGAATGCTGAGCGGCATATGAGCTTCAAAACAACTGAATCTCTAAAGTAGAACATATTGTCGAAAAGAGGACAGGTTATTTATTTTCCAGTGCTTATTCTACACACACGTATTGAAAACTGGGTTGAGCACCTCCAGCACTCTAAGAAAAATATGTTACGCTACTAGAAAAACCACCTACTTCATATACCAAGACCTGAGAAAGGAGGTATGCACGTACAGATTCCTTTGTTGGTAATCCGTCCAATACATGTGGCCAGACGTGCACAATAAGATTCATGATTGAGCGGCAGCTGCTTAAAAATGGCGCCTAGCCCCCTTGCGTTGTGACAAAGAGACGGAAATACTTAACGCGTCCTTCAAACATGAGATCCAAGCAAGGATTCCCTCAGTGCATTGAAATCACCGATCAGTTTTGAGCAAGAGGATACCATCCCTAGGTAGTTATTCACGTTCTCAAAAGCGCTTGGCATTTTGATAGCGATAAGAAAAATTTCCAAATCAATGCAAATACGTCCTTGTTTGCTGATCGCTTTGAATGCCGGAAAAAATTACAACGTTGGGCAGTATTGTCGTTCCTAAGAGTGATTAGAGATCTTATAGCGGATGTGAAAAGATCTTCGTTGCGCTTGACGTATCAGAAGTTTCACATTTTATAAACGTTTTGGGAACCATTTTGACATCGGGAATACCTACGCGTCTGGAGCTTTCTCATTTGAGTCCCCAAGATCTTGAATTATCTTTTCACTCAGAATATACTAATACACAGTTTCAGTTGCTTGTCTCATTCCAATCTGGCTTATAACACAGTAGTGTGAAGTGTTGACACTCATATTTTTACTAACATCATACTGAACATGTCAATATTAATACGTACGAGGTCTAATTAACCTAGTTCCGATAGATATGTGTATAACAGCTTTATATTGCTTTCTCATATGACTCGTTCCTTTAATATCCATAATCACACTTATCCTAAAATTGATACAAATTATTAGCAATAACTCATTCATCATGTAAATGTCACATACCTATACATACTAATAAAAGGAACACAAATGTGGAACGATGAAGGCTGCCCGTCATCAAAGATATTGAATATTTTAATTTATGAGACGGGCTTTTGTGAATGAGTTTTTGTTGAAAGATTGTCTGATCCAAACTGAATAGTCCAAGGTACCGTGTGAACTGCATTCAACGATGCTTTGAGATGACTTCTAAGACATTTACCTCTAGGTTGGGAATGCTCTTTTATGTTGAAACTCTTCCATCATATGGTAAGGTCAACAGTAAAACACACAAGTATTTTGAGGTAAAGCTTTGTAAAGCAAGCTGACCGTAATCAAGACAATGGGACACTCGAATGTGTAGGTTGTTGACCTTCTTGGACAGACAATAATTTTCAAAATATTATTGGACACAGTTTGCCAGGTCACTATTAGTATTAGTTAACAGGTTGACGGATCCAACGCTAAAAATTGCAGTTAGAGTGCAAAGAAGTGTAGACACTGTGGTTAGGTGTTGTCAGGCATGGCTTCGAGAAGGCCGTACGCAAAGAGCAAGGGGCACTGGACGCCGCCGTAGAACAACAGACCGTAAAGATCGCCGCCTAAGATTATTGGCCTTAAGGGACCGTTTCTCCACTACCAGGTCCATTGCAAATGAATGGTTTGCAGAACACGGAAGACCAATTGGCATGCGAAGTGTTTACCGACGAGTGAGAAGTTTTGGCTTGTTTTCATACCGGCCACACTGGGTCGTCCCTTTAACTCGAGAACACCGACGTAATCGCTTTGAGTGGTGCAGACAACGGTCACTCTGGGATCAGGAATGGAACAGTATTGTCTTTAGCGACGAGTCTCGATTGTGTCTAGGCATGCACGATGGTCGTGCCAGGGTTAGAAGGCGACTTGGTGAAAGGAGGAATCCACAGTTTTTTGTTGAAAGACATGTTCATCACACTGTTGGAGTTATGGTTTGGGGTGCTATAGCTTATGGTTCCAGGTCACCTTTAATCTTCATCAGAGGTAACATGAACGCGCAGCGTTATATCCACGAAGTTCTAGAACCCCATCTTTTACCCTATCTTGACACCCCGGCAGATCCAACTTTCCAACAAGATAATGCCCGACCACATGTTGCAAGAGTCACAATAGACTTCTTTCAGCATAATGATGTCACATTGTTACCATGGCCACCAAGATCTCCCGAATTATCCCCAATTGAGCACGTGTGGGATATGATGGGTAGGAGATTGCTCAATTTGCAACGTCCTCCTCAGTTTCTAGAAGCACTTCGAGAGGAGTTGGTGGTTGCCTGGAATGAGATACCACAGAAGGACATTGACCACCTGATCAGAAGCATGCCTAGGCGCGTTGGAGAATGCGTAGCACATCAGGGTGCATCCACACATTATTAAAGGTCAAAGGGCTTTAAAGCAGTGCAATCATTTTGAAATTTTTATCATTTACTTATTATGCTTCATTAAGTACTTATACAAAATTTTATTGAAATAAAACCATTTAAACTGGGTGTTCGGATTTATATGTCACTTAGTATATATTGATCTTAAAAAATCAGAAGGAATAATTTTCGTTTTTTGATATCAATGGGAAGGAATTATTTCAAAAATAAAACTAAAAACTGTCTAGTTATCAGAAGCTGGAATTCTATTTTGTAAGATTTATGTGGTAGGCATTTAAATAACAAAACTAATCCGCTTTTGATCATTTGACGCTTCTCGAGAGCAAACTTGGATACGATCTAAACAAGTGGTATTAGCAGGGTTTTCGGTGCTGGAGACTCGCATTTCAAGTTAATCCCATCTATAAATATCAGCATTTGGATATATTTGAGCAAGTATTTTGAGTTTTCATTAAACTTGTTTCTATTATACTTGACAGTTGACATTCCATTTTCGAATATATATACGAGTATATATATATATATATATATATATATATATATATATATATATATATATATCTCGCTAAGAAGCACTCATATTCCAGACAACAAATTTGTAAAACCTAATATCATATGTAATAGATATTTTGTGGTCCATGGAATCCTGTACTAGAACCCGAACATTGGAGCACAGTGTGCCGTAGCACCGTGACATAATGCTAATTTGAGCCATTATGCAACTGATTCTGAATAATTCTCCGACAGAGGAATGGCATTAAGTTGGCGAAAGTTCTTACATTATTTATTAATAAATGGTCAGACGAAGATGCGACTGACTGTTAAAGAAAAAGGACAAGGCCGTCCGCTGGATAACATTTCGATGTGTGTACCTATAAATGTGTGCTGAAGAATGCCAGAGATCCTTCACTCTTGTGCCGGGTATCATCATGTTTTCTGGTATAAGTGATAGGTGGTACGGATATAATAAAAGCGCTAATAAAATGGAATAGAAAAGTAGTATGAGATCAACGTTTTTGAAGTCGACCAGTGATGTGCGTATCATATAAGATACATCATTGTATACGCAAATTTAAAATTGCAATAGTATACGTCTTGATATCCATGTATAGAAGTAGACAATAGCAAATCGTAGTTTATCGGCTGATTAACTGGTTTTTCATAGACCTTACGTTTTAAACATCCCAGTAAAAAAAACAGAGGGTTCAGGTCTGGGGAACTTGGGGCCACAAAATGGGTCCTGGCCAGCCAATCCATCTTCTAGGGAATGTTTCCTCAAGATATCCGCTTGCAGCACTAGTATAGTATGCAGGGTAGCCATCATTCTGTAACAATATCCTTCTTCTTGTCTCAAGAGGCGCATCTTAAAAAAAGAGGAGGCAGATGATGCTGCAAAATATCGAAGTAAATTCAAGTTTTGCCGATTCAGTCTGGTACATTTTTTTACAGTAATTAGTCAAACTTTAGTGAAGGTTTCGCATTGAAACCAAATGTAATAATTTAGACTTTTTGGGATATCGTGCTGGCTTTGAATCTATTGAATACTTGGTGATCTCAACAAAGTGCGAGTATTAATGGTAGCCTAGGAAATAACATAATTTAGAAGTTCTTTATGGCCATAACAGGCAAAAAAGGATCATAAAGTTGTAATTTTTTGAAAAAGCTTAAAAGTGGCAATATCTTGAAAACTATAAAACTTTTACGAAGGTCGTGTCAATTTTATTTGTTTGATTTGCAGCCAATCTACCTACCGTGTCACTTTAACCTTGAAATTAAAGTTGAAAAGGAAAGTCCAGATAACATTCTTTTCAATGTGTCTCACTGTGATGAACATTGTACATTGAAAGAGAACATACATAGACCATTTTTCCCTTAGGAAACTTAGCAATGAACGACCAAAGATAAAATGGCTGAAATATCAGGACCTAATTTCTTTGTGCAGTGGAGAAACTCCTGTAAGAAGATCTCAGGAACATAAGTGATTTTACAGATCTCTTCCACATCAATAAGTCAATATTTTTGTCGTTTTATGTTCTAAAGACAGTTTCTTTGTTAGTTTTTTACTTTTGGTTTATATAAAATAGTTTTTCAGTTAAAGAATTAACAAAAATGTTTACTTCTTCTAATAAAGCTGATACTGCTGGGAGCATTAGGAAACCTACGTTTATTTGTTTGTGATAAGAATTTTTTTTAATTCCCAGATATCCACTTTTCATTTCTTTAAAGTACTAAACTTAATAAATGCTTACTTTTTCGAATAAAAGTTTGATTATCAAGGGTTGTTATTTTGCAAAGGATGTATCTGTTTTAATACAATTAGATTACAGCACACAAAAAGGCGTATCTCAACTTCTCTTGATTGAACACATGAACACAAAATTTAATCCGCAATTTCCTAACCGTTTTCTCACAGCGAGAGTTTCTCTTGAGGCAAAATTTTAAAATTCTCTTCCTGCAAAATACAGATATTTCAGATACGTCCTCTTGTATGCAAGGCGACGATATAGGGGATCATTCGATAGGTTTTTAAGACTCTCTATCACCTGACTTCCATTGATCCACTACTAACTTTACACCCTACATACATTTATTATTATATTGTCATACACACAGTTTGTTGTTAATCTCTATCCTACTTTATATCAAATCCATTTATGTCCAAGTTCACTTTCCGCAAATCGCTACCCAACTAGCAAAGTAGTGGTATAAGCTTTTGGTAAAAGAACCATTCAGCCATAAAAGCTCTCTATTGTTGTTTCCTGAACACCAAAATGCTAACTTAATGTTGTGTGGAATGCAAATTTGCTTTCTGCAACATATTTGCTCTAAAATTAGGTGTTTAAGATATTCTTATAGCATAGTTATCCAACACCTTATAGGGCAAATTTTTAACTGTTGCATAAACGTTTATACAACTATTTTATACGGCATATTTGCACGTAAGTCAGAATGGTTGTGTTGTGGCATCCATGGTAACGTTTATAAAACAAACCCGAGCCTTGTGGTTTTGCTGTGCAATTTACTACTTTAGCCAACAAATTGCTCCCAACGGAAGCACTTATACAACTGTTGTTTAGTAACTTTTAAAGGCTGTACATGTAACCTAACTTTATGCTGTCATATTTTTGTTAAAATGCCATAACCAATGTTTTAAGACAAACAACGCATGCATATTGGTTCAAAAGATTTTATCAACTGTTAAAACAGAAGATATAGATCTGGTACAAATTCTAGGTAAATCATTCGACTCTGTTGGTATTTCATTTCAGACATTTGTCAAATTGTTGTATAACACCTGCAGGTAACACCAAAATATTCTAATAACCTAAAGACAACATGGACGATGCCATGATTATACACAACCACATGCCATATTGGGCAAACATTTATTCCTCTATTTAATATTAAATAATTATGTTTCAGTTTGAAAGTACAGATATAAAGTGATAAACATTAGTGTAGTTGTGTCTAAATATAGGATTTGTGGAAGATTTAATGCAGATAAGTTCAGTTTTCCATCTTAAAAATCTAGACATACTTTTGATCATTATCAAAATATGAATCAAATACGAAGCCCGTAGAAATTGCGTAACTACTTTGCACGATAATCACAATACAATTTGCTGCGCAAGTAATTCAATAGCCCTGTGTCACAGTGTAGAAGTTTATCATATACCTGCGTATGAAGTTCACAATGGCCGATATGTAAGTAAACGAGATGACTATGACTGTAATGTGTTAGTTGTATATTCTTCACTTCGTTTATACAATACATACGAAATAGTTTGGTTACAATAAAGTAGAATCACGTAACAGAATAGTTGTATAGTTGACAAAAACTGAATCTTGCAATGAGGCAAATGTCTCCTATAGCGGCTGCAAGAGGCTTAGCTGTTCTAAGAGGGTTTTGCCAATGTTCTTACAGTATACAATGCTGTGTAATCATTCTTGCAACTGTAATAGGAGTGATAATTGTTAGTTGGGTAGCACCCTCGCTAACAGGATGTTTACGCAAAATGCTTTCACTGCACTCATATGTATGGGAAATTCAATCTGCGCAGAAACTGTATTTTAGACAGTGAATGTAATAGGTACTTCAAATACAGTAGACATGGGAAATAGGCTTATTTCCAGATATCAAAGCGCATTCAGACACGATTACTCAACCTAATGAACGATAACTATCTGTATGCATCCTTTTGGACTGTGAAGCATAGTTAGTGCTATATCACTGGAGGTGGCGCTCCGTCAATTCGTGAAGCCTTAATTAAACCGTTTCGCCATGAAAACAGCTGAATATTTCTGATAATTGGTTCGCACGCACGAAAATGTCAGTAGTGTGGATGCGATCGGAGCCTCGGTATTTGATAGTTGATTTAAATTGTACGGCCGGTTTCGTTATATCATACTGAAGCTCGTACCAAAAAGTTAGACGCTATGTGTCTTCGATTTGCAATCAAAACACTTCATAAGTGAGGACGAGTCCATAAAGTACATATAGATGCAATCCAACGGTAAAATGTACCCACAGCCCACAGGCACTAGAGATGGTAGGATATTTGGAGTCTTTAAGATGAAACGCAATATCTGAAACCCAACGGCATAGTGCCCTTCAAAAGGTTTGCTGAAACACACAAGTGGAACCTCGCAAAGGGTGATGTCGGAAGATTCAGGAGTCGAGACCATATGAATCAATAATTGATTCCTTCCGCAGTCTTGTTCCTTTGCAATGCTCGTTAACAACGATGGTATGTCTGGAAAGCGGAGTCGAGATAAACCGGAATTAAAAGGAATCGTGACCTAATCGAAAGAATCGGTTTCGAGACTGGGATCAAAAAAATGTTTTTAAACTTTGTTAATTCGACTTTTGAAGTGCCTAAGGTTAGTAGAACCGAGAAAACCTCCTCTTGTAGATTGTTGCAGAATCTCGACACGTTAGGGATGAGGAAGCGATCGTATCGGCCAGTTCTGAATGTACCTATGTAGGTTAGGATGGGGGGGCCGCAGTCAGGTGGGTCTGTCTGGCAGGTCCATCGCGCGGCGACAGCTGAGGAACAAAGCCCATCGGTGTAGAGCTAGAGGACAGCTAGATCACCGGCATCCCGCCGGTGCGAAAGGGTGGATTTCACCAGATTTATAGAATGAACAGTCCGTTATTCTCCACCTATAGGGTAGCAGTCCGTTAAGTACAGAAAATGAGCTTCAAGTTCCAATCAACAAATTTTAGCAACCAATAGTTACGAAATGTTGAAAACAAAATACTGTCAAAGTATGAGATGACAGCTTGTCATTGAAACATCACTAGCTTATTGAATACTACGAAATTACGTATAATATGTCGTCAAGCTACCGGCAAACTTAAAACCTGCAAAAAATAGAATTTGCAATATCTTTCTTGTTTCACTGAGTACACGTTCTAGGTTATATTTATATTAGACATTATTTGAATGACAGCTGATTGCAACACTGCAGATGTGCAGATCACTTTAAAACCAATTGATATCCCAGACGTGTTATAATAATAAAAATAAGAAGAAAATATAACAATGTTTACATAAATAAGTATTTTTGATTCAGACGTATAATATCTAGACGATGAATAATAGGTGGATGCGGATACTTTTAAAAATATCGATGTTTTAGGACTCAGAAATGCAGAATGTGCTGTTTGTTTACATTCGGTATGGATCATAAATTGGCAAAAATTTTCCATCATTGTTATGTATTCATCCAGGTTTTCCTTAATTAAGATTTTTGATTTGGCTCTAAGGTCACAGAATATCTGATATGAGTATGGATCATTAAAACGTTTGTATAGTCTATGATACTTATTTTTTCTCTTAACTGTTTGTATTGTTTCAAGTTTAAAGTATATTGGGTATTTTCCTCGAATTTTATATGTTGGTGTAAATTTGTGGATAGTTTCATTGAGTATATTATAGAATATGGCTACAGCTTCATCTACAGATTTGGTACTAAATAATTTTTCCCATTCTATGTCTAAAAGAGTATTATTTATGGAAGTATAGTCGGCTTTATTAAAGTTGTAAAGGCATCGGCTCTGGTGCATTAAGTAAAATATGCTTAAAACAGAATGTAATTGCAGGATGGTGACTATCCTCAGGAACCAATATGTCAACCGAATTCGAAATATTATATATTGAACATTCGTTACTAAGTATCAATTCTAATAAACGGTTATTTGAATTGTAAATTTTATTAAATTGCATTAACTGTAGATACGACAATATGTCAAGTAAGGCACTCGTTTTCTCTTCAACATTAAGTGGCTCCATAAAATGTTCATTAAGTACTGGTTGCCAATTGACACTTGGAAGATTAAATCACCAACCAACAACACCGTATTTTGTCGAAAAAAACCTTCATTCTGGTATAATTTGCTTACAACTGAGTCATATGAAATGCTATCCTTAGGTGGTAAATATATACAGCTTATAAATAATTTGGTACCGTTGATATGTTCAATTGATACCCAAAGATCTTCAGCATCAGATTCGAGTTCACAACAGCGTTTTGAGTTGAAGACATTTTTTGCCGCGATTAACACACTACCACCATCACTTTTTTGTGAACATGAACTCTCACGATCTCTTCTAAATACTGTGTAACCCGCTCCAAATAATTCGCTGCTGCATACACCATCCTTGAGCCACGTCTCTGTCAGGCATATTATGTCATAATCACTTGCACGAACATTACTAAAGAACTCCGTTGTTTTAGATCGTAGTCCCTTGTATTTTGGTAGTAGATGATTAGGTCCTGACATTTGTTATCCATCTTAACGTAGATAGGTATTTTCTACTTACTTTGCTTGTTGACGGCTTATTTGATGTTTTTTAAACCCTCAGTGTCTTTCACAATAATGACACCTGAGGTATCTTCCTTTCTTGCAAAGATCTCGCCATTTTTCGTCCAGACATATTTGTATTGTTTCAGTTTAGCTAACCTTCTTGCTTCTTTATAGATCAACTTATTTTGCATTGTGAGGTGCTCAGTGACATAGAATTCATCAGACACTCCCTGAATACACATTTTTGGCGATCCATTACTCCTTTGCATTCGTTTTGATTTTGCAGCAGCCAAGATATTATCTCTTTCCGCACGGGAGACAAAACGAGCAATTATGTTCTTGATTTTTGATTTAGAGTTTTTATTTATTTGAACTCGATGGATATATTCTATTTTGTCGGCATCGATTTTATAGCCAATGTAATCTCCTATTTTTTTTATCACTTCTGTAAGATTTTCATTTTGTTTTTCTGGTATCCCTTGAATTTCTAAGTTTTTTTGTCTAGAAACCTGTTCAAGACTATTGATTTTTGTTTGAAGGTTTGACACCTCAGCTTTCAAGGTAGTATTTTCACTAATTAATTTTTCTGTTTTCTTTATATATTCATCGATTTTTGACAGTTTGAGTTCAAAATCGGTTACTTTTTCACTGCAAAATGTAACTGAATTAATTAATGCCATTTGTTGTTCCCGCATTTGCCTAATTTCCATTTTAATCTCCTGCATCGACGTAATAAGCGTATCACTTGTTCCGATGCCACCAGTGCTGCCTGAGCTTAAAGCAAATGATGAGATAGGTAGTTGCATCGGCGTACCCAATGTACCCATGGACCGGCGCGCCGAGTCGCCTCTGCTTTCTCTGCAATCGCTACATTTCCAAGTGACACCCTCGGCTCGCAAACTATCCATTTGTTTGCTGCTAATATCTAAACAGGATCCGTGATAAAAACGGCCGCAAAAACCATCGCACTGAAGACCTGGGTTTTTGCGATTTACTATATTATCGCAGATTTTGCAGTGCTTGTTAGACATTTTGCAGAATAGTTTGATTAATTGAAACTATAGTGATACGTCAATGGTTTGGTTACATAGGCTAAACAGATGAGCTATGCTTACCAATAGCGTGGTTGTAAAAATCACTGTTATATTTAACGAGACTGAGTTATGTACAACACGCTGTACATGATATACAGACAACACTAGATTGCCATGCATGAACAGTCATCAAAAACAGTGGAAACGTCCTACTAAAGATAATAGCTGTAAAATCGACCTATTATTTCTCTCACTTTCATTGGTCCATTTAAATAACTAACTTTTTTTGTGAAATGATGAAAATTTGAAATTCTACGAAAGTTATCCTAATTAAAATAAAGCACAAATACATAATGTTACATCTATAATGTATCCTTATTTATAAGGCAACCGTTTTTTTCAACATTTCAATAGAAAACACTGATATTCAGAGAGCTTTGACAGCTTCCGTCAAATTGCTGTGCACTTTCTATTGGTCCAAAGTACCGTTAAATATTAATGTTGGTGAAATTGGCCCTAAAAACGTTGTTGTTTTTTGCATACCCTCACATTGTTCGCCCCCGTCATTAGAATTGATGCAGTCATCAGACAGGTATATTGACCGACCTATCAACCAGCGCCAGCGATCGAGATAAATGTACTACGAATTTTTGGTGGTACATACAAGAGACCAAACAGCGTCTTTTATATTCAAAAATATATGCTCGTAAACGATTGGGGTCTGTATAATCATTTCAGAATTGTATTTAATTAACATATCAATTTATCAGTTACTGTGGTTATGTCTGTATTTATTATAAAATAATTAAGACTGTTTTTTATTATCCTGCAATAAATTTAATATTAACCAGGTACCAGTATGATTCATGTAAGTTTATATGCAAACACTTTAAAGATTTACCTAACCTGATAATAATATATCGGGTTGAAATTTTTTGCCTGTAAGATAGGGAATCATATTCATCGACCCTATTTCCCTCCCTCCGCCTCTGTTTGCTTAAAAATTGTACACAGATCTTACTGACGTTCTAAGAGCCACGGAATTTGTCTCAATGTATTGTGACTAAAAAATATGATTAATGGTACTTTGGAATGGATTTCGTAACATCATTATGAGGGGAGGCATTATATGTTTTAAAAGTTTGTGTGTTATTTGAGCTAAGCAGTATTGTAAGAAGGGTTAAGATCAAGCTGAATCTGAATGCTGGAAGGATCAGCATTTTCTGAATAAGCAGTACGTTTTTTGACTGTACACATGAAAATAATATGAAATTATACCAAAGGCGCTCGTAAACTATTCCTTTATTATCTACACAGTGGTTCTAAAACATACTGCAATAATTGAAAGAGTGATTCTTTAGACATATTTAAAACAATGTTGTCCATTAATTTCCGAAATACTGCTCCAATTCAGATACGGGACGGACAAAATCAGCTCAAAATAACTGATCAAGAAAACAGGACCTCAGTCTACTCATTATATGCTGCTGGACACTTGAATTACCCCAGGACCATATACACCCAATACTCAGCTCAGTGCTAGTGAAATATAATTTTATGATAATAACATATTTGATGAATCGCTCAAATTTGATCTGGTCATGACCACTGAGGAAGATATACGTTCGCATTTACTTAAAATAAAATCTAATGCCTGTGGGCATGATGGTATTACGCCTAATATGATAAAACTGTGTCTTCCTGTGATTGGCAAATATTTAACGCATTTGATTAATTCTTGTTTGGAACTTCACTATTTTCCCTCTGCATGGAAGCAAGCAGTAATTGTTCCCTTGGCAAAAACTAATAACCCTTCAGCTTATTCTGACCTGCGCCCAATAAGTTTACTTCCGGTTCTATCAAAGATATTGGAAAGGATAGTACATGATCAATTGAAAGAGTACTGCTCTGAGAATAACATAATTCCAAAAAACCAGTCTGACTTCAAAGTAGGGAATAGCAAAACCACTGCCCTGCTTAAGGTGACTGATGATATTGTTGACGCTTTGGATCGGGGTCAAGCAGCGGCTCTTGTACTGCTTGACTTCTCCAAGGCTTTTGACACTATTTTTTGATCTCAAAATGCAAATATATTGGATTTTCTCAAGCATCTATCAAGTTCATTACTAGTTATCTCATGAATCGTATGCAAAGGGTACATTTGGACAACTCTTATTCGACATATAAGAATGTGATATCAAGGCTCTGTTTTAGGACCGCTATTGTTCTCCATTTACTTATCAGACATGTGTAAACTGATACGCTCCTCTGAAGTGATGATTTTTGCGGATGATACACAAATATGTAAAACTTTTGATCCAGATGACTGTGTAGCAGCTGTTGACGAGTTGAATTGTGACTTAGCCACTATTGTTAGTTTTTCCAAGCATAGCTCCTTTACGATAAATGCCTCTAAATCTAAAGCTGTTCTCTTTGCACCAAAAAACAAAATCATTAATATCAGAAATAACATGACATTACGCATTAATGACACGTCTTTAATGTATGAGGATCTTGCAAAAAATTTGGGTGTCTTACTTGACAAGGATTTACGTTTTCGTGAGCATATATCTAAATTAGTAAGAAACTGTTTTGTTGTATTAAAAACATTGTTTGCTAATAGGCATTTCATCAATTTCAAATTGAAAAAACATCTTTGCGAAAGCCTAGTTTTCTCAAAAATCAACTACTGCCTTATAGTTTTCTATCCTTACTTAGATCAAGTCTCAATTCGCAGACTTCAACTGATTCAAAATTCGTGATGTTGCCTCATCTACGGTTTGAGAAAATATGACCATGTTTCACACTGTATTCGTAGTTTAAAATGGTTAGATATTAACATACTAAGTGACATATAAATCCGAACACCCAGTTTAAATGGTTTTATTTTAATAAAAGTTGGTGAATGTATTTATCTTACTGTAAATAACAAAAAATCTTCAGCCTTATCAGTTGGACATTCCGGTTTTTATACTGCTTTTTTTTTAATTCATTAACGCTCTAAAAATGAATATTTCAGCCGCAGTAAAGAATGAACGATGGAGGATTTTGGTTCTTGACATCCTTTACGATCGGTTACGATGCCTAGAGTACGGAGACCTGTACGATATCGTCAACTTAGTGAGTTTGATAGGGGCCGTATAGTGGGACTTCGGGAAGCTGGACTTTCTTTTCGGGCAATTGCAGTTAGAGTGCAAAGAAGTGTGGACACTGTGGTGTTGTCAGGCATGGCTTCGAGAAGGCCGTACGCAAAGAGCAAGGGGCACTGGACGCCGCCGTAGAACAACAGACCGTGAAGATCGCCGCCTAAGATTATTGGCCTTAAGGGACCGTTTCTCCACTACCAGGTCCATTGCAAATGAATGGTTTGCAGAACACGGAACACGTATTGGCATGCGAAGTGTTTACCGACGAATGAGAAGTTTTGGCTTGTTTTCATACCGGCCACACTGGTCCTCCCTTTAGCTCGAGAACACCGACGTAATCGCCTTGAGTGGTGCAGACAACGGTCACTCTGGGATCAGGAGGTGAAAGGAGGAATCCACAGTTTTTTGTTGAAAGACATGTTCATCACACTGTTGGAGTTATGGTTTGGGGTGCTATAGCTTATGGTTCCAGGTCACCATTAATCTTCATCAGAGGTAACATGAACGCGCAGCATTATATTCACGAAGTTCTAGAGCCCCATCTTTTACCCTATCTTGACACCCTGGCAGATCCAACTTTCCAACAAGATAATGCCCGACCACATGTTGCAAGAGTCACAATAGACTTCTTTCAACATAATGATGTCACATTGTTACCATGGCCACCAAGATCTCCCGACTTATCCCCAATTGAGCACGTGTGGGATATGATGGGTAGGAGATAGCTCAATTTGCAACGTCCTCCTCAGACTCTAGAAGCACTTCGAGAGGAGTTGGTGGTTGCCTGGAATGAGATACCACCGGAGGACATTGACCACCTGATCAGAAGCATGCCTAGGCGCGTTGGAGAATGCGTAGCACATCAGGGTGCATCCACACATTATTAAAGGTCAAAATTTTTATCATTTACTTATTATGCTCCATTAAGTACTTATACAAAGTTTTATTAAAATAAAACCATTTAAACTGGGTGTTCGGATTTATATGTCACTTAGTATAGATCTCACGAGTATTTTATCTTGAAGTTCATTCATAATTTGATTATCACGGGAACTCCCGAATGCCTCTTCAAAAAAATTGTTTTCAGGCAGTCTATTAGAGATTGCATGCTCAGGTATGGCAAATTATTAGATATTCCACGGCACCGTACGGCTTTATTTACTCGCTCTTTTAGGTATAATTGTGTCAAACTGCATAACGTGCTACCTGATGCATTCAAAAATTTATCGCAAACTAAATTTAAAGTTTGTGTCAAGCAGCATTTGCTATCAAAAATGACTCGTAGTAGTAATTAAGAGGTAGTTTGTAGTTTAGATTAGTAACCGCCAGAAAAATTTGACGTGTTGCTGAATCTGTTTATATTTTCTATATTATGTCTTGCAATATTTTTGTTTTCCTTTGGTTAGCCACTGTATATATACATGTTAATTACATGTATTTACATTGGTTCACAACCATGAAAATAATAGGGTTAAGTGGAAGAGTAGCTATTTAGCTAAACTTCGTCCGATACTATGTAACTTTATAAATAAAGACGATTTATTATTATTATTATTATTATTATTATTATTATTTTTATTACATCCAGAAATCCCAGTATGATTGTTCATGAGTTCTTCACAGAAATATGTACAGTCAGTTCATCCAATAGATTGAGATCAAGTATTGTAGCAAGCCCGCATAATTCCTTAATAATTCCTTGACTGCATTTGGCTGAACATTGTAATTATTGTTGATTTTATGTGATTTTGGGAATGATTATGTGTTGGATTACCAAAATATATTGTTTTATCAGGAGCTCGTTACCTAGGTTCCGGCAGTTATATACGCAAAGCTACAGATTCAGCGTACAACGTTGATGAGTCAAAATTCACATTGTCGTTATATAAAGATAGCAACCGGCCACAACCAACAGTTCTTGTGAGCAACATTTGTGAATCAAGAAACCTCACACGTGATGTTTGTTAAGGGAAGCAGTTTTATTAAAATTTTGTTCGAAATGCGATTGATAGAATATAGTCAAAAAACAAGATAGAGTAGAATTGTCTCAGGGATGACTGTTTGAATATTTGCCCTATGTTACGCCTATGCGAACTGCCGAAAGGTTAAATAGGCATTTTTGATACTATTTATACATGATTATGCAAATACACCTTCATAAAATTCCCCATAAAACGATGAAAACTACCGCAATTCTATACATACCTGCAATTACGTGCATTTTCTATCTAGCAATTAGATGAACAGGCGAAGAGTAAACAGGATGATTGTTTATATAGTAGTTCCATATGTCCTTCCATCTGTATTGAATATTAGTATTGATGAACCATGACCCTCGTATAAATTATATTAGTTTTTAGGTGTGTTGTTGCTCTACAAGGTGTGTACAAATATCAGTATGCTCCAATAAAGGAAACTGAAAATTGAGCGGATTTTTTTGGGAAGCTTTCGCTTCAGTCATAACTCATGACACAGGTCACATACCTACAATATTAACACCCACACCTGCGATAATAACAATCTCACGGCAGGATGCTTGATGTGAAAATCCTTAAAATGCCAGATATTGAAAAGGTTCGCTGGGTGAAATGATTACGTTTCTGGGTTTAAAAGCAAAAAGACCATCATCAGTCTGGTCCATAGGATATAAGCGCATGTTGGGATAAGGAAGTCGGATCACTAGAAAATGACCCTGGATTCCTACAGCGGTTGACATAGGTCAAGAAGTTTGTAAACGTATCCATTTTCAGCAAAAGAGCATGTTGACATCCGCAGAGCGACGAATCATGCACATGGAGTGAGAAATGCTCTCAATTCCGTAATAAGAACTTCCTCGCAGAGATGCTTGCCTCAAGTATTCCTCTCCGGAATGTTGTGAAGTCGCTCAGAAACGGAAAGGAACAACAATTTCTGCATATCCACGGTCCTGAGGCTATAGCCTTTAATACAGAGGTAAAAGTCGAAGTTTCCGATGATTCCATGAAAAGAGACTTCTCTCCCAACTGTGATGCCGACAATGAGGGAGATGTCAGGAGATATCTTACGGCCAACGGTAGTAGAGTCCCCCTTAGTGATTTTTCTTCAGAGGAGTCCTCTTGCATGGCACATCAGCGGAGTCTCCCGAAATCCCGCGTCGCACACCAGTAGAGCTTCAAGGTCATATTAAAGACTTCAGAAGGTGAGTTCAATATTCCCACTGGATTGCCGTTTCAAAGGTAAATCTACGTTACCTTCAAGATTTCTCGTCAGACCACAATGTGATTCTTGATGTGCAATTTGACATTTAAGAAGGGGCTTTTCTATAAATTGATCCAAAAGGGCAGTAGATGTGGCCGCAGTAGTAGACTCTTCGGTCTCCTGATCAGTCGCCGTGCGCTGTGCGGGTTCAAATCCGGTCCCAGGAGAAATTTTTGTCATGGCTATGGATGTTGTGATTGTCCGTAGGTGGAAGACGGTCTTTGACTGACGGAGGTACCAGCCGACGGATCGCGTAGGCGGAGCCAGAATGTTGTGCATGGATGTTTAGGCCTTAGGCCTTCGTGGTGGTTGGAGTATAAAAAATAGATGGAACAGTACTCCCATTCCCTTAGATTACTCTTTCTTTGAGTCGTGAAATCCTTTGCCAATTTATCTGTTATACCGACTGCACCCTTTGTTTTGTTATAGAGTAAAATGATGTGCGTTACATTGGCTCACGTTACATACCGAGTGGGGTGCAGCTGAACCCCGAGGTACAAAACTAACTATAACTTGTGACAATAATTAGCAATTTCTTTAAACTTTTTTATACTGAATTATAAATATGAGGTACCTGTACCAAATAAGGCCAAGCTCCTTATAAGGCCATGCGTCGATTTTACAGACACTAGTTACACCTAGAATTAAAGATTTCTACAGTTCTATACATTCATTGAGATGAGTTAGCACCCATAAATGTAGCAGGTGTGGAGCGGCGCTAGATGGCGCAGTTGGCCAGTGTCGATTTTCAACACGTGCCTTACAAAATTACTACTTTAAATTTGTCTTCGATTTTTCATGTTGTCTGCTTCTTTTTGCGAAATCTGTTGTCAGTTCAATCAGGTAAGTCTATAGAACATATACAGCTAGTTATTTGTCGTCGCCAGGTTTTAAATATTTTGTATTTTATAAATTGTCTGTTTAAGGTTATATGTGCCTAATAAGGCCATGATAAACGGTTTAAACGATTACGGCCACTTGGCCTTATTAGGAATACGCTGGTCATTACGGCAGATGTCTTAAATTAAGATGTTTTTTTTTTCAGAGACTATAGTCGAAATATGCCCTCTAAGAAAAGGGCGCTGTGGTCAACCGAAGCGCTTGTACAAGCACTGGATAGTATAAACAGTGGAACGTCAGTAAATCGTGCATCCAAAGAATACCAAATTCCACGAAGAACACTTCGCAATCATGTTCGTACAGGTGTGCGAGAAAGAAAACTTGGTACTCGTACAATTTTGTCTAGAGAGCGGGAAGATGAACTATGCTCAAGGATAATCCGATTATCGGATACAGGAATGCCCCTTACACCAAAGATTTTGCGAAAATCCGTCTTTTCCTATGTTAATGACAAAAAAATTCGTCACACATTTAATGAAAATAGTGGAATGGCAGGTAGAAGATGGTTGAAGTTGTTTTTGGACAGACATGAAAATATTCGCCAAAGGAAAGCACAGGTTTTAAATCCAGCGAGGGCACAGAAAGTAAATAAGTACATTGTAAACGACTACTTCAAAAAACTAGAAAGTTTGCTGATTAGACTAAACCTAATCAATCAGCCCCATCGTATCTACAATGTAGATGAGAAGGGGTGCAGACTCACCATCCACCGCCAACCAAATGTGTTGGCGAGGAAAGGTGAAAGACGTGTTCACTATTTAGCTAATGAGCACGCAGAAAATTCCACAATAGTTGCATGTGGAAATGCTATTGGACAGGCAATACCACCAATGGTCCTGTTCAAGAGAAAACGTAAAAAGGATGAATGGGGTGACAATATGCCAACCGGAACAGTAATTGAAATGACCCAAAAAGAAAGTATGACGGCAGAAGTGTTTGTTAAATGGCTAGACCATCTAGCAAACTATAAGCCACCAGGAGATATTCTTCTCATTTTTGATGGTGCCTCTTCTCATTTGGATGCAACTATTGTTGACGCCGCCGAAAAACATCACATCACTTTATTGTGTCTTCCGAGTAACACGTCACACGTGCTGCAACCGCTGGATAAATGTGTTTTCCGCAGTATCGAATATATATGGGAAAATGAAATACTTAACCATTACAAGCGGTATCCTGGCAGGAAGTTGAATCGTGCAAGATTTGGAGAAATTTTGAGGAAAGTGTATCCAAGGGCCATGTCTTCTGAAAATCTTCAGTCAGGATTTCGCGCAACAGGAATATACCCACACGACCCAGCTGCGATCCCGGAGACTACATTTACACCTAGTTTAATGTCAGAGAGGCCCGATTCAAATACGGCAGCTACAGATGTTCAGGAGGATAATGAGGAACATCATGATGTCAGCTTTACAGAATCTGATGACATACCCCTTGCACTACTGATGACCAACGGAACTTCAATGTTACAGATAACAGCTACATCTAATTAAAAAGAAATAAACTCGACTCAAAAGTTTGCAGTTCTTGAAACAACAAATCTTGTGACTGGTCAAATAGACAGTGATCAATTGGATCTAAGTTTCAGGGAAGTACTCGTACTTCCCACACCCGAATGGAAGGCCAACGCCACAAAAAGACGAAAAGCCGTCAATTCTACTGCGCAAATCGTCGTAAGAGATTTGTTTAAAGACCCAAATCCAGGTCCATCCGGCCTAGATAAAACAACAAAAAAATCTAGTGAGTCTGGAACCGTTAAAAGCTGAAGGTCCCGAAAGAATAAAGACGAAAACTGGTACTGTTTCATATGCGATAAGGATGAAGTACGTGACATGCGTCTGTGTGTAGTATGCTTAAGATATGTCCATGAGTAATGTGTAGGCTTGTCTAGAGGTGATAAAGTATCATTTGTTTGTCATCATTGCGAAGGCAAAATCTAAGATTCTGTATGATTTTCTTTAAACAAGTTGACTTTTTTATTTAAATCTGTCTAGATTTATGTGTTCTTTTAATTTTGTTTAATTAGACATATAGCTTCGTTTATTATACAGTCTTGATTTACATTTTGATTGTGGTTTTATTGAAAACCAGCTGGTGGCCTTATTTGGATACATGGGTTCCTAATAAGGACAACGGTAGTGTTTCGAAAAATATATTTTTTTTTATATGAAAAGAAAAGGTCTCTGAGTTCTCCGATGTAGCTTGTGTAATAAACATATCTAAAATAATAACTTTAAAATTTCAAGGTCGTTTCGCAAATATTTAAGCAGTTACAGCTATCCAAACGTTAATGTGGCCTTATTTGGTACAGGTACCTTGTTTGAGAAACATACCTTGAAGGAAATTAAGTTGAAAAAGATATTTTAGAAAATACCCGCAAAAATTGATGTCTGGGGTGCGACTGCACCCTGCTCGGATTTATGAAGGTTAAGGAACAATCTTTAAGTCAATTTTAGGATCAGCTTAAAAATCTTGAATACTAGTTAACAATGCCAAGGCACCCTGAAATTGACGCAGTTCTTTCTCTTTGCGCTCCATCCTTCATTTCTTTTTCCTGCCTTCGCATGGTATCTGTGCAACCAGTCCTAACAAACCTACTGACTGACTTGCAATACTTTAACCAAGAGCATAGTTCCTACGGACCGCTCTTGCAGACAATGACGAGTAGAGACAGTCATGAACGTTTCATCACAAAGCCTACTACGTGTTTATAAAAGAGACGTATGGATGTCAGCGAAAGTTTTCGTTCAAATAGAGTCAAGTTGTGAAGCAGTCGAAACGACTAAACTCTTTCCTTAGGTGAGTTTTTTCCACAAATGCAAGCCTATTGATAATTAAATAATTTATTATTAATATAGTGGCCCAGATAGCGACTTTTTCAACAGGATACGGGAATACAGTTTCCCGAAAGATAAGAGAACCACGCCCACTTTGTCTGTCATTTTATTCCCTCGCTTCATGCATGAACCCCCACCTGACAATCAAATGCCTGCAAAGTGGCAATGTAGTAGGGTTCCCGCAAATGCTTTCTTTGCAGTAGAACCTACATAAAGGAATCACACCTGACGGAGTTCATTGGAATGACGTCAGTATTCCACTTCCTCATCGATGCACTTATTTGTATAACAAAATGTATGATATGGTGTAGGCTTAAAAAAATGGTAAAGGATCTGAAAGAACATAAGCATGTCACGCTATATAAAACTGAAGTATATCACACTAATGCATGTTATTTGTATCAGACGCAATGTTTTCTATTTTACATACCATGGGCGCAGTAAACCAGGCACAAAGCATGATAAAGGTAGGTATGTACGAAAATTGTACAATACGGAAAGACCAGAATGGAAGAGGTTTTCGTAATGGACTTGACATTTTGTCAAAATTTCCTTCCTATACTTCACACCTTCAGTTTTATTTATTGAAATCTTTGAGTGACTAGTATGATTAAGTTTTGCACCCTAACGATGTTTAAAAAAATATTTTGAAGAACTAAAAATATGTAAGCCCTAAACTGATCCGAAAATTGACCGACGAGACGTGCAGCAATCCTAGAACTTTTTGTAATATTTGATCCCCGTTCTGGGTTCCTACAAGTCAGATCTTACCAGGGATATTACTGTCCATTGAGGCCGGTCATAGTTCGGAACATTCGTTTCCTTCTTCTAATTCAATACATTAGGTTTTTTCTCAAACACAAATATACTAAGTGACATATAAATCCGAACACAGTTTAAATGGTTTTATTTTAATAAAAGTTGGTGAATGTATTTATCTTGCTGTAAATAACAAGTGAAACAATTTTCAGCCTTATCAGTTGGACATTCCGGTTTTTATACTGCTTTTTTTTAATTCACTAACGATCTAAAAATGAATATTCCAGCAGCAGTAAAGAATCAACGTTGGCGGATTTTAGTTCTTGACATCCTTTACGATCGGTTACGATGCCTAGAGTACGGAGACCTGTATGATTTCGTCAACTTAGTGAGTTTGATAGGGGCCGTATAGTGGGACTTCGGGAAGCTGGACTTTCTTTTCGGGCAATTGCAGTTAGAGTGCAAAGAAGTATAGACACTCTGGTTAGGTGCTGTCAGGCATGGCTTCGAGAAGGCCGTACGCAAAGAGCAAGGGGCACTGGACGCCGCCGTAGAACAACAGACCGTCAAGATCGCCGCCTAAGATTATTGGCCTTAAGGGACCGTTTCTCCACTACCAGGTCCATTGCAAATGAATGGTTTGCAGAACACGGAAAACCTATTGACATGCGAAGTGTTTACCGACGAATGAGAAGTTTTGGCTTGTTTTCATGCCGGCCACATTGGGTCCTCTCTTTAAGTCGAGAACACCGACGTAATCGCCTTGAGTGGTGCAGACAACGGTCACTCTGGGATCAGGAATGGAACAGTATTGTCTTTAGTGACGAGTCTCGATTTTGTTTAGGCATGCACGATGATCGTGCCAGGGTTAAAAGGCGACGTGGTGAAAGGAGGAATCCACAGTTTTTTGTTGAAATACATGTTCATCACACTGTTGGAGGTATTGTTTTGGGGTGCTATAGCTTATGGTTCCAGGTCACCTTTAATCTTCATAACAGGTAACATGAACGCGCAGCGTTATATCCATGAAGTTCTAGAACCCCATCTTTTACCCTATCTTGACACCCTGGCAGATCCAACTTTCCAACAAGATAATGCCCGACCACATGTTGCAAGAGTCACAATAGACTTATTTCAACATAATGATGTCACATTGTTACCATGGCCACCAAGATCTCCCGACTTATCCCCAATTGAGCACGTGTGGGATATGATGGGTAGGAGATTGCTCAATTTGCAACGTCCTCCTCAGACTCTAGAAGCACTTCGAGAGGAGTTGGTGGTTGCCTGGAATGAGATACCACAGGAGGACATTGACCACCTGATCATGCCTAGGCGCGTTGGAGAATGCGTAGCACATCTGGGTGCATCCACACATTATTAAAGGTCAAAGGGCTTTAAAGCAGTGCAATCATTTTGAAATTTTTATCATTTACTTATTATGCTTCATTAAGTACAAAATTTTATTAAAATAAAACCATTTAAACTGGGTGTCCGGATTTATATGTCACTTAGTATATAAGCAAAATATAAATCGGAAGCGTAGGATTTCCGGACCTAAAATGTTTCTACTGAGGAGAACTACAATCCCAAAAAAGTAATTCTCAATTACTTTGATCATGATGAGGGACATCTGAAACTTTGCTACATATTAGTATGCTTTTACCCCCACTCCTACAGGCGAGGTAGTATGACTTCAAAAATTAGATGTTTTGTTTTTTGAATGTTATATGGCATGTACATTACGAAAAACCATGTCCTTTCTGTCGGTCTGTCGGTCTGTCTTTCGCTCGTGTCACAAGTTCGCTATGCCAAGGACTAAAAGAAAAAAATCTCAACTTTTTTAATGTATCATTGCGTTACCATCCTCGGTAGTTCTACGCACCGATTTGACATATAGTACACGTCACACATTTCCCCGTACTTTTTCGTTTGAAACCTAAAATGCTTGAGAAATGGTTGAAGAATCAAAACTTGTACTGAACATAATCCTTTATGAACTGATGACGGTGCTGCGTGGAAAGTGCAGAGTCAAGCTACTTGACGACAGTTGTCTTGCTTGCTATCATAGTAACCTCTTGCCAAAATTACTACAAATGGCATTATTCCCATGTAATTTTGAATGTGTAACTTTGCTAACAGAATATTCTCAAAGTAGATCAGGCTTAAGTTTCTATACTTATTTTGCTTCAAATATTCGAACCCAATTTTCCGTAAATGGAACGATTTGACAAAAATTCCTCAACAAACACAATTGATGTTAAATTAAATACATTTGGGTCCCTCATGTCTTTAACTGAGCCAGCTATGCTGTTGTTGCTATTTATATAAAGTTTCACATCGGCAACTTTATCCACTATGGAGAAACACTTTTTGCGATTGAAATTTCAACATCCTCTAATTCGATAGGGGGTCATTACAGCACCAGTATTCGTAAATGTTGACACTTAATGTATTGGGAGGTTCCTTTACGTAAAACGTAAAAGAGAAATTGTAGAACAATACTCACTATTTATTTGGTACGGCATTTCAAGTACTGCCCTGTCTCATGTTTTGTTTGTAACTACTGTTTGAAGATGTAGCTGTTCGATTCAGAAACGCGAGTTTGCTTACTTCTTGCTAAATTTGTAACGTTTAGGGCTTGAGTGCACTCGCGTAGTCTCAATAGGATCTTGAAGATGCTCACAGAAAACTTACACCAAATCGATAACTAGCTTATTGCTGTCGGAATATCCCAATTTCGGTTTTCACATAATGTTTATGAACAAACCGCGAGGGCCTAATTCAGAAACTCATACCATAGAACATCATACCCTTTAGTGTAGGAGGGAAGGGGAGCAGGGCTGGAATAGCTAGTCTCTAGGAAACTAAATATCTCGATGAACTTAAGGCTTTGGTATGCAAGGAAATCCATATACCACTGACGTTGTATTGTGAACGAAACAGAAGCTCACAGTGATGGTCGTTTACGCGTACACGTTAGTTGTCTACAACGACTACAATGTATGCTTTGCGTATACAATGAATACAATGTATACTTTGCGTATACAATGAATACAATGTATACAGTGATAAAGACAATGTATAGAATAGCATAAGTGAGCTTAGGTTTATTCGCAAACGTCAGAAAATTGGTAAGCAGTAAACCGACAGCT
Source organism: Acanthoscelides obtectus (assembly GCA_963669975.1). NCBI lineage: Eukaryota > Metazoa > Arthropoda > Insecta > Coleoptera > Chrysomelidae > Acanthoscelides > Acanthoscelides obtectus. Next base: position 22,657,536 of record CAVLJG010000010.1, on the reverse strand, counting down.
GAAAAAAATATGGTGGGACGCTCCAAGGACAGAGAAATCGATGAACTAGGGTTCATTTGTTGTTCATAATTTATTTAAAACTGAATCTTTGTATACGTATATAAATAATTATATATCTTTTCATTATTTATAAACGGTTTCCACAGTCAAACCAATAATGCAATGTTGCAAAATTTGTATCTATCCTGAACTTTAAGTTCCACCTAAAATCGGAGAACCATCTGGAATTGATCCCAAAGAGATTCGACAGAAATGTATATTTGAGCGTAGAAAACAAGGCGTTGCTGCTCCGCTTATAAATAGGGAACACAATTTTGATACATACATTGTTTTTCTTTTGAAAACCCACACTGCACTTTTTGGTATTTAAAGAAGGTGATCAAAATGTCGCCCTCCACTTTCCACACAAGCTTCATTACGACGAACCCAGTTTTTTCTTACTCTAGGTCCTCGAAGTTGTACATTTATCATTTCAGCCGCATTAAATTTTTTTTCGCGAAGTTGTGCTTCAGTTGTTATTGGACCAGCCCCATAAACCATCCCTTTAAGTTCTCCCCAATACCAGAAATCCATTGGATTGAGGTCAGGAGATCTTGCTGGCCATTTTCGAGGATCAGGAGCATTTCGACCGATCCAGCGATTTGGATAATGTTCATTCAAATATCGAATGACGCCTCCAAAAATGTGTGGTGCCTCCTGATGAAAAAACCACAAATTCTGTCTCCGTTGTAATGGCATGTTGTCTAAGGTCTGTTCCAAAAGTTCTGGTAGGTTATTGGCTAGAAAGCTAAGGTATCCTTCTCCTGATAACTTTGGGGTTAACTCGAAAGGGCCAATTATCTGATCGTCAAGAATACATTCGTCCGTCGCTAGAATGTTTTTAAAAATCCGAGTTTTCAATGTTTTTGTGCAAAAACCACTGACAGAATTTTAGTCTGCGAGAATAGTCTTTTGGTAATAAAGCCTGCACTCGTACATGGTAGAGATAAAGCAAATTTTCCCGTAGGATTCTATGGACTATGGTATGCGATAGTCCTACGCGGCGGCCTAATTCCCGCGTGCTGATATCTGCATTGATTTCCACGATATTTAAAATTTGTTCCTCCTGCTCTACAGCAACCTGTCTTTCACGAGTGCGAATATTGGTGGGCTGAACACTTCCTGTCGGCGAACTCTTGATTCGAGAACTTTGTAAATAAACACGACGACATACGCGAACAAGAACTAACCACCGTTACCGTTTGCGATCGATTGCCGGTTCGATAAGAGTGATGAATGACCGACGCGCTGGTGTCATGTGTGTTTCATATATTTAATTTAATGAAACTTACTTACTGACTGCAAATTTTGGCTTAACTTATAAAAACTTAATGCCATTTATTTGTTAATTACCCAATTTAAAAACGTTTTAGATTAGATTATAAAAATTAGTAAAATTGTGGTGATTGTGGTCGATGTAAAGCACTTAAAGTTGTAAACTATAAAGCCATTTAGACAAAAATCTAGTGACTTTTGGACCATGGGTCATATGAACTTTTTGACTTGTTTTGACTCCCCCTATAACCCATTTCAATGATGACTACCATAACGTTTATTATAGAAAGATACTATTTCAAGCCTTCATATTCAGCGAAGAATTAACAGTTGGAGCTTAGTCCGTAATACAAATTTTAATCCCACAAAGGAATGGTTGACATGTCTTTTATCTCTCGTATACATTATCTCGTCAGAGATATTTGGATTTCTATGCGCTCGCTAAAAAAAAGTCGCAACCCATGTATAATTAACAATTAAATGAGAGCTAAAGGGATTCGGAGCTAATAGAGATGTAACTTGATTCCTTCAAAAAATATGTTTTCATCAGTTAAGGTAAACCCAACGTTCAACTACGCCTCTGATGTAACTACTTGGTTTTGCCGAAAACGAGGATACATCACGCATTAGATAGCCATGAACTACACACACCTCGACTGAGTCAGATGAGAACCTCGAAACTTCCTAGATGCTCTTCATAAGAAGAAAAATTGTATTTCTTCTAGCAATGCGGTAGCGTATGCTAATTTTCTGCCATAATCGCATAAGCATAATTACTCAATATATCCGAAAACACGCATAGACAGCTTAATCTGGTGTATGATAATAAGATTGTAATGTATGGTGCAGCTATCGTCAATTATCATATTTGGGTGAGGAGAAAATTATAATTTTGTTTACTATTTTTAGATAATCAGTGATATGACTGTATTATGCAGGATGTTCCAGTATGAAACTTAGCTATTTCTTTACCAGGGCAATGGTGAAGTAATTAGAACTGGGAAAAACCCGAACTGACGTATTTCTCTTTCTCTTTGGATACCTTATTAAGAAGATATCGACTCTGATAATTCCTTTCAAGTAATGCAGGCGCGTATGCAGAAAGCGAGGCATCGTGACTTCTATGAAGAGCATAAGGGCACCCTGTTAATCTGATTTTTGAGCTGCCTGAGTTTACCAGAACTAGAAATACCCTCCCCAGGAAGACTGTTTCACAGTCTCGACACCCTACGAGCCATCTGTCGATATACAGAAGTCAACCAAGCTAGAACTAGACGCAGCAGGAGCCTGACAGGTCCATCTGAGATACCTAAAACGCTCGGTGATCATGGAACATTATTACTGAAATTAAAACAAAACACTGCAACTGCAATTGTATGTATGAATGTTGAAACTGTTGAACAGTTTCGGACCAGTGGGGTTAAAATATCGTTGAGGAACTGGAAAGAAGTGTATGAATGTGTTGAAATGCAACACCTAACAAAATGTTGAGTTAGATAGATAGATAGATAGTTTATTGTCCTATTGGATCATGTTACATGATATAAGACTTGTCAATATCAATTTGAGGGTCATATATGCGTTTGAGCAAATATGCCAGAAAAATACTTATAATTATAAAATAAATAAGGACATTACAATAACAAAACATTTTGAAAGGTTAAATCACATTATAAGTACAGGTACAGAGCAAGGATCGTAGTGTGTTCAATCTGTAACGGTAAAAATATATACATATACAGCGACTTTTTTTATCACAAAAAATGTTCGTCTAGCCGGTAAAAATCATTGAAGCTGATACAAAGAAAAGAAAAGCGGTAGGAGAATCTGTTAGAAATACATAATATATAAACACAATAAACATCGAGCAGTAAGGACAAATGGTTAAAAGCTTAAAAAGAAAACATACATACTTCCGTTAAAACTCGAATAAAAAGTGAAATTAAAATACATTTACTCCACGATAATAGACAATTCACTGATAACGAAATGACTAACAGCTTAAAAGAATTTAAAAAACAGATACTTTCATGTGTTAGTAAAACTCATGTAGAGAGTAATAGCATTTTTCAACCAGTAATTTCCTGAGATGTTTTTTCAGCGCAAGGATATTAGTGCTTCTCCGCAACTCACTCGGCAGATTATTGTATACCTTAGTGCACGCTAGATTTTTGGAATAGGGCAGAGTTATGTGTCGGTATACTCAGATCATGCCCTATTCTAGTGCTGTATTGACTATTAATGGCGTTGTTACGAACAAATCTATTGCTATGTTCAAATGCGAAGAGAGTGAAAAGGCTTTTTCATGTAAGGATTTGGAAGTGCAAGTTTGCAAATGTAGGATAAACTATAAGCACACAGTAGATGATATAATCACATATGGATTACAAAAGTTGCAATAAACATGGGAAAACCTTCAGCGAATCTGAAAAAAATAGATTTTACTCAGACATCAAGCATTTTTAAAAATGTTGGCTCATTTTTACATAATTTCATAATATTTAATAAACTGAAAAGATTTCAATGGCAAGCTGTCACTTCACATTTGACAGTGTTTTGTTTTGAATACCTTGATGCTATTTGCTGCCAAAAATTTGACGGAGAGATCTTGACGCTGATTGGGTATATTTAACGGACTGTTTGGTACTCGTACCCTTTGGTGCAGAATAATGGTTCGTTAAATTGTGAAATCCACCCTTAGGATAACTTTGCCACCCCTTCCCCACTTTCCTCAATTTGTGTGCAGCCCTACGCTACTTAAACTTTTAAACAGTAGCATTTCAGCGTTTGATGCTCCCCTCTCTCCCCGCTCTGGAATTTTAGATTACAGTGATTTTGTGCAGCCCTGTGCTCTCCAAGCTTCTCAACTGCTGCATTTCAGTCCCCCTTCCATTCTTCGATTTTCAAAACCGAGTGCATCTCATGCAACGTGCTCCACTTTTCAATTTTCAACTGCCGGTAAATGTTTGACTTTTGGTCTACCGAAATCTACCGAAATCAAATCGACCTGACAACACTTGCGACGAGTTTAGAAACAGTGTCCATCTATACTATAACTATCTAAAACTGTAATGACTCATCGATGTTCACGTGAACATCACTTAACTACCAGTAGTCGGCTGTTCATAGGCGGGGTATGAATGTTTAACATGGGTGAACTAGATTTGTCACATGCTCAATAAAGAGTGGTTTGAAACATATTGTAAGTCAAAAATTTGGGAATTACCTTTATTTATCATCGCTTCCACTTATATCTGACAGTAATAAACTGTCGCTATCGCTTTCCTCGTTGAAATTGACTATAACTGGCTCTATGATGGTATCGATGTGGTGGTCAAGCTGCCACATTTTTGTTTCTTCCTTCACAACATAACGGATAGCATTCTGCCAAGCTTCGGGCGTTACTAGCTGTATGGAAGTCTCAAGTAAAACCTTAACGTCTGGTAATTTGAAGGTTGTGTTATGGCGCGCAATATAACCCTTCACTTGAGCCCAGATGAGCTCTATTGGGTTCATTTCACAGTGGTAGGGCGGTAACCGTAGCACAATGACACCACATTGACGGGCCATCTCATCAGTCACGTAACTAATGTTCGCAGGTTTGTGCTGTTTAATTTTTTCATACAATTCCGCTTTCACACATGAATCGTCAAACGGGATTCCTTTTTCGCGCAACCATTGCTGCATGTCACTTTTTCGAGATCCCATAGTCGGTACACGTTCGGCTCGACGACTATGGTAGGAAGCATTATCCATGACGATCACAGAGTTGGGCTGAACTCGCTGAAGCACCCCCTGAAACCAGCTCTCGAAGCAGCTGGCATTCATTTCGTCATGGTAGTCACCTCCTTTCTTAGAGACGAAAATCAAGTCACACTCTTCTAAAAAGCCACTATCGCTACCAACATGATTTACGATCAATCTTTGACCTTTCCCTGACAGTCCACGAAGACCTGTTGACAAACCTTCAATGCTTGCTTGTCGGTTACTCACTACGTTTTTGTCTATCCAGGTTTTTTAACTGTGTGACCTGCATTTATCCATGTCTCGTCCAAATAATAGATTTTTCTGCTTTGTCGCCTATATTCAATCATTTGGCGTAGGTATTTTCGACGCCAGGCGACTATTTCAGGTCTCTCTATCAATACTGACTTCCGATTACGCGTTTCGTAACGAAAATTAATTTCGTGCAGGGATTTCCTCATTACCTCGGCGCTCATTTGGGGTATAATTTCATTTTCCTTGATCGCTGCATGTACAGCCTTGAGGGTTGGTATCTCATTCCTAAAGAAGAATGAATGTACGGTACGCCTTAACGCCATTTTGCTATCGTCATCCAATTTAACGGCCTTGCGTCCCTTCAAATTAAACTTTGGAGCAGTAGTAGCTCCAGTTTTCTTCTTTTCACCACCCTGCGAATGGTCCACTCTGGAACGCCTGTCATACTTTCACAACGCGCGAGTGCATCTCCCTGCGACATAGTTCTGTTCAGATAATTGAACACGTTGAGCACGATTTCTTTCGTGTCCCTCTTCAGTGCTTTACGAAGCCATGGTTAAGTATAACCAAAACTGTAACCACAGAAACCACAACAATAACAATCACACAACAATTCTTATAAAAACACACAATATGCGATCGCTCAACGAAACACGTTCCAATGCGTTGCCGACGCCTATGAGTCTGCCGGTCGAGGCGCGTCGTTGATTTCATTGGTTCTATCGGCGGAGAACAATCAGCCATTATTTCCATCTCTGTCTGTGCTGTTGACCACCGCAAAGCCACAGAAACGACATATGTCGTACGCTATATGGCTGTACTGGAAGGAAGCCGGGATCGAGCTCCGATCACGTGTTGATCACGCGTATGAGTCATTACAGTTTTAAATAGTTGTAGTATAGTAACAAGCAGCTTAAAACAGCAGTTCTCGAACAGTACGTCGCGATAATGCCCAGAATCGTCGCAAGTGTGTTGTCAGTGAAAAGATGATTTTTTCACCAACAAACAGCTTCGTCAGATTTATAGTTTTCACCTGTCTGTAGGATTTAATAGCTTGTTGCATGTTTAGCATATAAACGCTGCACCGCTAGACCCATTTTGTAAATATAACTTGTTTCGTGAAAGCATTCCCCATCATTATTTGTGGTTCCTATAAGCGGTAATAAAAACAGTAATCGTGTTATATTAAAATACCCTTCCTCTATGTTTAGTCTAAGAAATATACCAAAATCTTTTGAGGAAATTGTAAGTGCAAAAATTATTCGGTGAGAACGTGTGAAAGGTGTTGCGCTATAAGAATTATGGGTCGTGCAAGGAAAAAGTGTTCATTCGATTGTCGCTGGATTGCCTGGATTAGTGAATCCCTTCCATTTCTTTTCTGCTTTTCTATCAACTGTTGGGTGTCCAGAAACTTTTTAGCAGTAGTGTAAGAGATGGCAGCAACCGATGTTGTTAAAAGTAGAATTGATAGTAGATATGGGCGGGTGGCTAGATGAGTTAGTAAGACATCAATGCCCTCTTGAGAAATATCAATTAAATCTAAATACTCACAATACCAGATAACCCTAGCCTAGTAACCACAAAACCAGAAGCACAACTATTAAAATAAGGTCACAAATTAATCTTCCACAGGATGTCCCACAATTATTACACTACCTGATGGATTGCGTTCAGCGTAACTACAAAGAAACACACTGAAGTTTATGTTCCCTAATCAGATATTCAAAATAGTGATTAAATTACTACCTTAATTAAATTGGAATTACCGATTTAATTGGAATAATCGATTCAACCTTCCGAATGTTATATTTTGGTGCATTTTCTCGTCCCAATATGAAATCGCGTTGATATTGATTTAGAGGACTCATTGCACCGATTGGGAAATAATTATCGGTAGCTTCTTAGGGCAATTTTGATGAAGGTTGAACGCTATCGTATTTTTCAAGTAATCACTGGCTCTCATTATCACAGTATTTTGTGCTCACAGACCCATTTACAAACGTTTGGTGCATGCATACATATTCTAAAGCAAAAGTGACATTCGACAATTTCAACGGAATTCAACGGAACAACGGGTTATGAGATAACTCATTTCGAAACTTTCAGTACTTTATAGTACTAAATTATTTATTCTTGAAAATTAAAACCTGACATGGTGTCAAAGGTTGAGCGTTCTTGTACATTGAATCACCTCTACCTCCAGAAGCAACCATTAAAACGCTGTTTACCTATTATGGCTACGTTAATATTCTCTACAGGATCGTCAGAGAATCATTGAAGTTCTGTATTTACTGTATAATATATATTTTGCGACCTGTACGATACTAATGTTCAATAATTAATGGGTTTCCTCCGGTTTTAAGACTGCTTCACAACAGCGTTGTAAGCAGTTTGCATTGTGGCTGCAGCCTCAAGACCGTTGTACTTCACATCGTCTTGGACTGCACTATACGTACTTAACATGATTTGGGCAATACCATCCGACTAGTTAGTGACGCTTTCTTAGAAGACAGTCTCGGGCGATTGGTGAACAGTTTAACGGTCTTAGTGAGGCATTTGAGCTTTCCTCCATTTAGTCGCTGCTTCAGCATGGGTATCATGTATTTTGAAAGGTGACTTTTTTTGACATTGTACTAGTTTTCGGTGACATTATGTAGATTGGTTTCTTCATGACGGGGCACCACCACACATTTTTGGAGACGTCATTCAATATTTGAATGAACATTATCCAAATCGCTGGATAGGTCCAACTGCTTCTGGTCCTCGAAAATGGCCAGCAAGATCTGCTGACCTCAATCCGATGGTTTTCTGGTATAGGGGAGAACTTAAAGGGATGGTCTAAAATTTAATGCGGCTTAAATAATAAAGGAGGACCTAGAGTAAGGAGAAACTGGGTTCGTCGTAATGAAGCTTGTGTGGAAAGTGCAGGACGACATTTTGAACACCTTCGTTAAATACAAAAAATGCAGTGTGGATTTTAAAAAGAAAAACAATGCATGTATCAAAATTGTGTTCCCTATTCATAAGTGGATTTTTTTAATACGTTCAATAAACTTTCACACACCAGGTGAACTGTTGAGACAGTTAGTGGTAAGTCCGTTTTTCTTTTGATTGTTTGCATTTTACGAGTACATTATCAAATAATGAAATAGTACCTAAGAGCCATAAATAACAAACTCCACCTTTATTTACACTGCGTTCCGTCGTAATTTGCGTCTGGTATTGCGGCGTTGTCAGATTTTATTTGACTTTAAAGTCGCTTTTCTCTAAAAAAATGCCGTTTTGACCCCCATGTTATATGAAACTTTTTGGTTCCTTTAACCCGCTCTATCACCCATTTAAATAATGACTATCATAACGTAAATTGTCCTGCTGAGAATGAACGTCAATATTTTCGCCAATTTAAGACACAAACAAGTGATTATTTGAGTGAAATATATGTACAAGAGTAGGACAAATTTATACCATCGGCATCAGCAATCAAAACCCAGTAAAAATAAGCTTAACAGGAATATGTAGTACTTTTGGGAGTTTTGGGATGGTCCTAGTGTGAGAAAGGTTTTCATTTGTTTTTTTTAACTTGATTCATATACGTATCTAAATGGAATTGATGAACCTCTAAGACAGTAAGTTGTTTGTCTGGCCAATGAAACGATACGTATTTAAAGCTTTTCTTCAATGTGTATGTTTTGATCACAACAGTAACCTTCGTTACCTGGCACTTTTTTGACAATATTTTGTCTGGCTTCCAGGTGACACTTTGGTTTGTTGTTTTTTCATTTTCAGATTTCTATACGGGAAGTTACTACATGCCGAGATCGAGCGAAGCGATCACCCCAAATTTAGGGTGGCACCATGCAAAACCAGCATAGCCCAAGACTGTCCAACTTTTTATTTACGCCGTATAACTATTAATCCAAAAATTCGAGACAAACGGAGGAGATTCGTCTCAAGATGTGTCGAAAGTTGCAACAATGGGTAACAATATTTTTTGAGACTATCTTATGTACGAATACAGCTGATTCTCCTTTACCATCGCTCCTTCTGTTTATATCTATTTTCGCAGAGCTTGGTGCATACAAACTCCACCATGTATTAAGGAAATAAAACGTATCTTGGTGACGCTTACATGACCCTTCATCAAACTTTAAACCTGTAGGTACCACTATCATGGCTTTGAAGAGTAGAGGAGGAAGAGAGTTATGATTTACATTCAATAGCAGTTATTTTTAAAATTCTTTACCCACCAATGATAAAAATGACACTATTGAGTTTATGAATCATGTATATTGTAAAGTATGTAGTAGAAGTTCAATACTAAGTGACATCGAAAAAAGGAACACCCAATATATCATTGCTCTTTCTTTTAACTTAGCAACTACACAGCTTTATTCCGTTTTAACTGATACATTTTCGAGCTGGATCTCTTTAGATAGCTTCGCAATATATTTATTTTTGTATATAGTTCATGAGGCTGTACCGCTAGGTGGAAAGATTATTAAATCGATTCAATACTACAATTAAGTGAAATATATATTTTCTATTCCAGACAAACAATGAAACGTGGATGGGTTTTAGTAATATGGTAAAAGAAAGGGGCGAAGAAAATATCAATCTCCTGCTGTATGCACTCAATATGAAACTCTAGAAGATGATCTCAATAGTCCATTACGTCACGGAATTTCATTTAAGGAGACTCATAGTCACCACAGCCTTCTGGTCCAACCTATTATATTGCACCAATTCAAAATGATGAAAGTGATATTGACGGCTCCGATGAAGATCGCAATTTTCAATTGGTTTCTTAAAGTGAAATCATGTCTACGGTCATACCAAATAAACCATCTAGCAGCAGCAGTTGCTGCTCAAGTTGCAGCTCAAATTCGTCGAAACCTAATAATTCGTCGGAGACCAAAGATGATTGTGAGCAAGTGAAGTCCGAAAATTCTGGGGTTGCCGAAATTAATCCACAAGAGCCGCCAGTAGACAAAAGAGGTAAAAAGAGAGTACGCAAACGTGGAAAACGAAAGTCGCAAAAATGCTGCGAAATTCCGGTAAAGCTTACGAATCCCTGACAAAATCCAAAAAACTAATGGCTGAAAGAGCCTTATGTAGGCTTAAATGCCACAATGAAATCAGTGAAATGTCAAGGCAACAACCTTTTGATGCATATTGGGGACTCAGCAATCTCGAAGGACAGAGAGAGTTTATAGTTCGAAGTTCACAAAAAATAAAACCTATATATCGATATTCCAGTACACAAAATGTAAGAGCTCTGATGGAATTAAAAAAATACAGTGCAACCCGCTTATAATGGACTCGGCGAGACTGTAACAAATAGTCTATTATAGGCGGATGATAATCTTAAAAGAAACTTCTTTTAAATGAAAAACGCAACAGAAATAACATATTAAAAGGACAAAATGAGTTTATTTAACATGTACTACATAAATAAAGATACATACAAAATGTTATACGTAATTTTGAAATTCGCATTTTTTCAGTATCTGATACACATATTACTGGCGTACGTACTGTGTAAGTATGCGTAAAAACCGTAAATTATTTGGGAAAAAAGCTAGTAGTTCTCATTTGAACAGATTGTTTTTTGTATAGTTATTTAGAACAGCAAGTTGAATTTTGTTTCATTTGGTAAGTGTGACTGTACTGTCTTCTTCTTGCTGAGAATAACGTTTCAACTTTTTCACGCAGTCAAATGCCTCTTTAGTTGTCACTGAAAGCTCTTCATCATCTTTGTTTTCTAGTTCGTCTTCCTGTTCGTTATTAATGGATCCTTCATTAACCAAATTGGAGTCTGACAATTCCTGCGTTGCTATTAAATTATTGTCAACATATATACGTACATACTCATTAAATTTGTAAACTATTAATTTTCAGTGAATCACTTAATGAAATGTCATCTTCTGGATTAAAATCGTTGACTATTTCAGTTATGTTTTTTACTAAACTAGCTTGGCGAAAACAATTACGAATCGTTTCTGGAGTAACCAATTCCCATGCAATAGTAAGCAAATGTATAGCATCTAAAATGGTGACAGCTTTGGTGTTGTTGCCATCTTCTTGAATCACCAACCTATGTTTCCGAAACATTTGTTTGTGTTGACTCCAAATGACACCCTGGTCCATTGGTTGCAGAACTGATGTCAGATTGGGTGAAAAAAAAAATTGAAGGTTGATGTTATTAAGTGAAGTATTTTGATTAGCGTGGCAGTTATCGACCAAGAGCAAAATTTTACGATTTTTCTTAACAAGTTCAGCGTCAAACGTTTTTATATATTCTTCAAAAATTGATGAAGTCATCCAAGCTTTATTATTTCCAACATAATCGACGGGAATTGTTTCAACATTCTTGAAACACCTGGGATTCTTAAATTTCCTTAAAATAAAAAAGTCATGAATTCTTTGCAGCACTGCCACTGAATATTAAAAAATGAGAACACGAATTTCTATCCATTCACTTACCTATTTCAACAGTTTCTGTTTTTCAGTACCAGAAGCATTAGCACAAATCATAATAGTTATTCGCTCTTTTGATAGTTTCTCTCTATTGCAAGTTTCATCTTCTAATTCATGAGTTTTATCTTGTAGCATGCTATAACATATCCCGATTTCATTTGCCTGCATTGAATATGTTATCATCTGAATAATCACTCTATATTACGGGCCAAATTTGAGAAATCCAGTGTTTGGTAACGTTCTCGTCAACTGAAGCTGACTCACCACACATTTTTCAAAAGACAATGTTATGTCTTTTCTTAAAAATGTCTAGCCAACCGAAACTTCATTTGAAGTAATCTCCAATAAATTTACCAAATTCTTCAGCCTGTATTAGAAGCATAGGTCCACTTATTGGAAAGTTATTGGCACGCTTTTCTTGAAACTATTTAAACAATATATCATCGACTTGAGGGTGCAGCGATAGCCGCATTTTTTTGTGTGTGCTTTTTTAGTTGAATCTGTTTAGATCTAGATGTGCGATATTACAAATATTTTCTAGGTGTATTTTGCTTAGGTTAGGTCAAAAGAAGGATCAGCTTTTCAACGATATTGGTGAGGTGGCTTTTGTGATATCGTCGGTGTATTTTGTAGCTACATTTTGCATTTCATCATCGTAGAACACGTTGTGAAGAGCTGCTTGAATCTGTTCATTATGTCTATAGGGGAAACGCGAACAAGTTTTGAATATTATTCCATTTACCCCATCCTCCATAGACTTCAGCGGTACTTCGACACGAGGTATAAGTAGCCTAGGATCAGATACCTCAGGATGAAATCGATGATATGATTAGGAGTATGCCTTGACGTGTTTCTGGGTGCATATTGCTTCGTGGACGCTCAACGAGTTATCAATTTTTTACATATTTTCAACGGTTGGATTTTTCAAAAATTTTGATCAATTACTTACCTAACACTATGATACGTATATACAAACAGTTGTTGTAATAAATTCCTTATTTATATATCACTTAATATAATAAAGTGCAAGTAACATAAGCGTAGTGAGTCATCAGAATTACTGGAGACGAATATGAGTTATTGAAAAGCTCATAACTGTCAGATTATATTTGTTTTAACTACCTAATAAACAGAAACAAATCATAAAAATGCGTTCAAGCGGTATTTCCTAACGTGATTATCGAGTGTATTGACTCTCGTCATCCACAATAGTTTCTTGGAAAAAATAGAGAAAAAGGCGCTTTCCGGATAACTGACAAAATCAAACATCATTCCTAGAATCAACATTCTTCAGTGGTACTTAATGTGGATCTCGCTAAGCAAGTTGCGTTTGATTCCACTATAACATTAACCTTGTCGATTATTTAAATATCATTCATATCCTGCCTAGCATAAAATTCCTAAGTATTCCCGTTTAAGGCAGCGCCTGTATAATCAAAAAGCCTAAAAACACTAATCAAACTACAACAATAAAGCCAAAATTTATCGCATCCGCTGACATAATAGCCGGTATAAATTTTGTTATACATCTTCTGAAAACTAGTTTGCTAAGGTCAAGCAAAAGAATATCTTGAACCAAAAAAGATGCGACATTATATTGTTTTTTAGGAGGGGGCATGTTGTTAAAAAATGCGCCTCAGAATATATAAACATGCCGGGTGGATCTCAAGGTAGTTTTGAGCTGGTTTTGTAATACGGGTGTGAAAATGAGAGTGGTGAGTAGAATACCTTCTTCTGCGTGGATTGCGTGCGAATCAGTGTATCGCGTTTTTGGAGAATATTGGCAGTGGAGTGCAGTTAAGCTTTTATGGAAAATACTAAATGCAAGGAGATATGTCCTCGCTTAATTGGAAGTTTTGCGTGTTGTTTAGAAAGTCACTTTTACTTTTGCTGTCTAACCAGTGACTCGCTAGTTCAACTTGCCTCAGTTCTGTCGCTGTTACAAAATTGCTCACTACCTTTCTAACCTCACTTTCATAAACCAGTGAAGTCATTTTGCAATGACTGCTTGTGTTCTCGAAATCCGATTGTTAGAAGCTAGTTAAGAAATATTCTCAATTGTATCATAAACACCAAAGGCTGAAAAGTGCTTTCAAGGAAAGTCTTTATTTTGTTATCTTTGAAACAGTTTGCCTAAAGTGAATTTTCGTGTGATTTATTAGTGCTTCTGAAAGTGAAGGAGTTGGATTCATTTAAGTGTTTTTTCACAGCTTTTAAAATTTTATCCAAGAAACGTCTCTGTTGTGTCATGTTTACTGTTAAAATAGAATTCAACCTGTTGATTTTCTAACACAAAAGATATCAACGTCAGCCCCTTGAAAATTACTTGAAGAAATATCTAAAAATTCTCACTTTTGGTACTTGTGGAATTGAAATTCGGCTTAACGTTTTAGTTTGTCCCTTAAAAATGGTCATTTTCACATGAATACTGGGTGCTAATAAACTACCTGGACCAATTTCAAGGGATGATTTCTTGGAAGTAAAGCTTTTTTTTTAATATGTATGTTTTCGTAAGAATCTGAATAGCGTTTCAGCTGATTTTACTCATAACCTTTTCTAGAAGTATATATATAGTAATAACAAGAACTGGCGACTGAAGCTCCAACCCCAACAATTTTGTAAAGCATATTTTTTGAATGATTTTAGTTAGATTTTCGGCGGTGTCTGTACCTGCACAATCTTCCCTAAGAAGCCATTATCAAATAAATTGTTTATTAAAAGCGAAGCATCGTCCATTATTCATTGATGCTCAAAATCCAGTTTGTTAACATATTATAACGTATATCAAACCTCAGGTTTTAGTCAAATAGGTGAATCTGACCTTCCGCAACTGCCCCAAAAACAACCAAATCCATTCAATGGAGGATGGAAAGCCATAAAATCAATCATTTCGTAAACTCACATTTTTCCCGATACGTTTTTTTTAAGAATGCATTCCTTAAAGGTAGATGTGTGTCTTAGGTATGGTTTACGTAATTCTATACATTCCTTACCTTTCAAATAATACTATCCAAGACGCGTTCATTGCAAAAAATACATACGTCCGTACATGCACTACTCTTCGCAAGGTACTTGAAAATCAGTACCAGGAACCTTTCTGTTCTTTCTATACCTTTGCGCTATATGCAACAAAATAATGTTAAATTCACTGACAACAAAAATTGGGCTACGTGCGACCACTTCCGCTATACACTTTGCCTTATCCGCTTTGCCAGAATTCACTTATTGAAGAGTTTTCTTCTTCTTAGCAAAACCACTGACTCAACTCTCATCATTTATTCATATGACTGAGAAAGTCCTTTAGAGAAATATTTTAAAAAGCTGCCGGTATACATGATATAACAATGGAATTACAGACAGGACATCTATCGTGCATTTTAACTTTTTGGTTGGAAAAATACATTTTGCTAGTCAAATAAGCACGTGGGTTGATATAGAATATATTATCGATTATTGGAGAAGGTTGAATGGATATGTCTATGAACCTCTTAACGATGGTTAATTTATGGTTTGTACGCAAACCCCGAAATTCGATGTTCCTGGATTTTTTTACTACGCACCTTGAGGATATCAATACTTATATGTCACGAACCTGATTTTATAATCTATGAAAATATTGATCATAATAAGTTGTCCAAAATATTATCGTTTCTGAAATTTGATTCAGAGGCGGTGGAGCTACAAGCAAATAACAGAAAAATAAAAACCGCTCTAACGATGTTTCAGTAGCTGCTGGCCATTTTGAAAAAATAAATGCTGCAGTGGTTATAAATTGGCCGGTAATTGTAAAGGGTAGAGGAGAGTAGATATCAATTTTTCCTGGTAATTCTAGGCACCTATTAGTTTATGGTTCACGCATTATGTGTTTGGCAGTACATCCCAAACTTTAAGCAATATTTTTAACAGACACGACGTGGTATCGGTCTCACGGCAACCATTTGAACGTATACTACTATGTGCACATGACCGCTCACCGCTGACATTGGCTTATGACATAGCTGACAGGTGTGGTTCAGCAACATTGCCAGATGGTCGATCCTGTCGTTAGGGTAAGGAAGAGCGGAGCGTTTTCAAATAGGTGGGGACTGTGGATCAATTATATGGGTCTGCTTGGCTGACCTGATCCATTTAACCTCTTATTATGCATGTTCGTAGATAACTTCTTCTTAGAGGGTTTAACTTGTGCGGTTCATAGTATTTTATCAACCGACAGCGTTCAGTGGAGAGGACATTTTTCTGACTGGTGGGCGCCGACGTGGCTTTGTGTTTGAATTACACAATTATAATTCCTTATATGTCTTCCGTTGGTCTGAATAAAATATGGTAATGTTACCCATAATTTTAAGAACTTAGGTGGTTTTAATTTATAACCGTTCGTAAACTGAAATGTGCCACGGATTTTATGCAAATTTCATTTCTGAAATCTCGACCTCGTTCGCTGTGAACATTTTCTATATGACAATCAGTTTCACGTCGTGCGATTAAAAAATCAGAATGCGGCAATATAATAGGATATCAAGAATTTGGGACATATTCCTAGCTGTGTGACTGTTCTAGTTTATTTGTTTGCTCTTAGCTTGCGTGGTTTTTGAGCATTTGACTTCTTTGTGTACTTTTTACCAATCACTCTTGAAAACTGTTGAATTTATTCTCTATTATATAGGCTTTGTGACGAGAAGTCACTTTTTTGGCTCACTAACCTACGGCTGGTTCACAATGAGAAAAAATTATTACTTACATCAAAAATTTAATAAAACAAGTTATTTGTTCCTTGAGTAACAACACTTGGAAGTATAGATCCAATTTCCGCAGTCATCATTAATTTTTAGATGCAACATATACTAAGTGACATATAAATCCGAACACCCAGTTTAAATGGTTATATTTTAATAAAATTTTGTATAAGTACTTAATGAAGCATAATAAGTAAATGATAAAAATTTCAAAATGATTGCACTGCTTTAAAGCCCTTTGACCTTTAATAATGTGTGGATGCACCCTGATGTGCTACGCATTCTCCAACGCGCCTAGGCATGCTTCTGATCAGGTGGTCAATGTCCTCCTGTGGTATCTCATTCCAGGCAACCACCAACTCCTCTCGAAGTGCTTCTAGAGTCTGAGGAGGAAGTTGCAAATTGAGCAATCTCCTACCCATCATATCCCACACGTGCTCAATTGGGGATAAGTCGGGAGATCTTGGTGGCCATGGTAACAATGTGACATCATTATGTTGAAAGAAGTCTATTGTGACTCTTGCAACATGTGGTCGGGCATTATCTTGTAGGAAAGTTGGATCTGCCAGGGTGTCAAGATAGGGTAAAAGATGGGGTTCTAGAACTTCGTGGATATAACGCTGCGCGTTCATGTTACCTCTGATGAAGATTAAAGGTGACCTGGAACCATAAGCTATAGCACCCCAAACCATAACTCCAACAGTGTGATGAACATGTCTTTCAACAAAAAACTGTGGATTCCTCCTTTCACCACGTCGCCTTCTAATCCTGGCACGACCATCGTGCATGCCTGAACAGAATCGAGACTCGTCACTAAAGACAATACTGTTCCATTCCTGATCCCAGAGTGACCGTTGTTTGCACCACTCAAGGCGATTACGCCGGTGTTCTCGAGTAAAAGCGAGGACCCAGTGTGGCCGGTATGAAAACAAGCCAAAACTAGTGGAGTGGAGTAGTGGAGAAACGGTCCCTTAAGGCCAATAATCTTAGGCGGCGATCTTCACGGTCTGTTGTTCTACGGCGGCTTCCAGTGCCCCTTGCTCTTTGCGTACGGCCTTCTCGAAGCCATGCCTGACAACATCTAAGCACAGTGTCTACACTTCTTTGCACTCTAACTGCAATTGCCCGAAAAGAAAGTCCAGCTTCCCGAAGTCCCACTACACGGCCCCTATCAAAGTCACTAAGTTGACGAAATCGTGCAGGTCTCCGTACTCTAGGCATCGTAACCGATCGTAAAGGATGTCAAGAACCAAAATCCGCCAACGTTGATTCTTTACTGCGGCTGAAATATTCATTTTTAGAGCGTTGGTGAATTAAAAAAAAGCAGTATAAAAACCGGAATGTCCAACTGATAAGGCTGAAAATTTTTTCACTTGTTATTTACAGTAAGATAAATACATTCACTAACTTTTATTAAAATAAAACCATTTAAACTGTGTTCGGATTTGTATGTCACTTAGTATATTCATTTTTAGAGCGTTAGTGAATTAAAAAAAAGCAGTATAAAAACCGGAATGTCCAAGTGATAAGGCTGAAAATTTTTTCACTTGTTATTTACAGTAAGATAAATACATTCACCAACTTTTATTAAAATAAAACCATTTAAACTGGGTGTTCGGATTTATATGTCACTTAGTATATATTTATAATCGCCTATTTCATATTTTTCTTTTGCACCAATAATATTTCATGTCTTCTTCAGCTGACGTCTACTCAATCTTGAATAAAATATCTAGTTTCAAATGAACCACCCTACCTGCATATAATCTTTGATGTGAAAGCGGTTGCTTGAGTGTACTAGCTACAAAACTGATTTTTTGAAATAATCAATTAAGAATTTTCAAAAGCTCTTTTCATTACGAACAACTGCGAATACCTGCGAGGTTTTTGACAAAATGATTTAAATTGTATTTGTACATTCTTGTATGTGTTCTCATTCTGTAGATCTCTTAGGTGTATATAATTTTATCTAATGCGCTTTTTCGTTCATGTAAATACTTTCCACTTAATTCTAAAGAACCTTTTTTATTATTTGTCGTTGAAGAAAGCTTTTCTACAACAAATGATTGTGACCTGTTTTAAATACCTCTATGGAAAACTTGCATTAAAACTTGACATTGCTGTTATTTTGGGGGAATTTGCTGATATGATACGAATAAATTGATTTTTATTGAACTTTTAAAAGTAAGAGTTGTATTTCCGAATCAGAGATAAAAACAGTGTACGAATGACGTGAGTGCAACCAGTGAAGCAATTCATAATTCTTCGTTCTAAAGACCTCAAATCTTACGCAACCCATTTTTCTTTTATTTCAGCTGCTAATACCGATGCTGGCCGCTTTTGCGACCGCGGCGCCCCAGTTCCAGCAACCGCAGCAGTACAACCCCTACAACCCGTTCGCCACGGTTACCACACAAAGGCCGTTCCAACGACAGCCTTTTGGCCAGCAACCATTCCAAAGGTTTGTTGAAAAATAATTAATTGTCACCTGCCTGTGTTCAAACAAATTAATCCCATCGAATGCATTCGAAATCGGACGTCTAATATAACTTCAAGCATACCCCTAAATCAGAAACGACCCATTATACAGAAAAGTATTAAATACAAAAGTTTCTTGATTTGGAAAAAAGTTTTATTTCATTATACTTTTGCGTTCCATTAAAAAAGGTGAGTTTCTTCAAATTAATTTTGTTAATGTCTGAATGTGCTTCGTCGACACCCCGTATATTGTATGAGGTGAAATTTGGAAAAACAGAAATATGGGGGCAACTATACCATTATTTGTTATTACAACAATGTACCGATCTCAAAAACGCAGGGAATATATTTATACATGCAATGATAAAAGATATTGGAAATCATATATAAAAGCCAAAAATGCAATCATATATAAGGATTGCTACTTAACTTTAACTGGAAAAAATGAACACTATGTTTACACAAAAATAAAAATCGCACAAACTTCGTTTCAGAGGATCCTCCTCATCATTTTGAAAAAAATGCATGTTTAAGATTTTGATGTTACGGGCCATAAGAGGTAGGCGAGAGTAAATTGAATGTTTTTTCTGCTAACAATTTATACATTTCCAATTCCGGTTATTCTACGTATCACTTAGACATATTTGATATATACTAAGTGACATATAAATCCGAACACCCAGTTTAAATGGTTTTATTTTAATGAAAGTTTGTGAATGTATTTATCTCGCTATAAATAACAAGTGAAAAAATTTTCAGCCTTATCAGTTGAACATTCCGGTTTTTATACTGCTTTTTTTTAATTCACTAACGCTCTAAGAATGAATATTTCAGCCGCAGTAAAGAATCAACGTTGGCGGATTTTGGTTCTTGACATCCTTTACGATCGGTTACGATGCCTAGAGTACGGAGACACGTACGATTTCGTCAACTTGGTGAGTTTGATAGGGGCCGTATAGTGGGACTTCGAGAAGCTGGGACCTTCTTTTCGGGCAATTGCAGTTAGAGTGCAAAGAAGTGTAGACACTATGGTTAGGTGTTGTCAGGCATGGCTTCGAGAAGGCCGTACGCAAAGAGCAAGGAGCACTGGACGCCGCCGTAGAACAACAGACCGTGAAGATCGCCGCCTAAGTTATTGGCCTTAAGGGACCGTTTCTCCACTACCAGGTCCATTGCAAATGAATGGTTTGCAGAACACGGAAGACCTATTGGCATGCGAAGTGTTTACCGACGAATGAGAAGTTTTGGCTTGTTTTAATACCGGCCACACTGGGTCCTCCCTTTAACTCGAGAACACCGACGTAATTGCCTTGAGTGGTGCCGACGACGGTCACTCTGGGATCAGGAATGGAACAGTATTGTCTTTAGTGACGAGTCTCGATTTTGTTTAGGCGTGCACGATGGTCGTGCCAGGGTTAGAAGGCGACGTGGTGAAAGACTGTTGGAGTTATGGTTTGGGGTGCTATAGCTCATGGTTCCAGGTCACCTTTAATCTTCATCAGAGGTAACATGAACGCGCAGCGTTATATCCACGAAGTTCTAGAACCCCATCTTTTACCCTATCTTGACACCCTGGCAGATCAAACTTTCCAACATAATGATGTCACATTGTTACCATGACCACCAAGATCTCCCGACTTATCCCCAATTGAGCACGTGTGGGATATGATGGGTAGGAGATTGCTCAATTTGCAACGTCCTCCTCAGACTCTAGAAGCACTTCGAGAGGAGTTGGTGGTTGCCTGGAATGAGATACCACAGGAGGACATTGACCACCTGATCAGAAGCATGCCTAGGCGCTTTGGAGAATGCGTAGTACATCAGGGTGCATCCACTCATTATTAAAGGTCAAAGGGCTTTAAAGCAGTGCAATCATTTTGAGATTTTTATCATTTACTTATTATGCTTCATTAAGTACTTATACAAAATTTTATCAAAATAAAACCATTTAAACTGGGTGTTCGGATTTATATGTCACTTGGTATATTTTCCCGTCACAGGAAGCTCATAAAGTGCATTCTTGAATTATGCAATCGACTTTTTTCATTCGACAAAGTCTCGCGAAGCTTAGACCGTGCGACAATGAATGATGCGTTCAAAGCTTGCTCGCTGTTCGACAAAACGGCAGGTGATAGGAAAGGTATGAGTTGCTTGAAAATACTTCCTTTTTTCATGAAAAACTTTGGCAAAACTCAAATTTTCTTTTTCTCGTATTTTTTATCCGGGTCGGGGATAGAATATTTTGCACCCTTTCAAATAATGAAGCTTAAAACTATCATCTTTAGAGTTCATAAGGAGCCTTTTTTAAAAACTTGGTACCAAGAGAAACAACGATTATTGGAATTTGTTTAAAAATAATGGACGGAATTTTAGGCTTGACATGTGGATTAGTTAAAAGCGCTAATTCTCAATAAGACTCAGCAAAAAAAATTCTTGGACTAAAAAGACGTCGATCAAACAAATAACAAAACAAACTCAACTGTCACATACGGGTAATTTGGCATTGTACAAAATGTACAGATGTGTTGCTTTACTAATTTCATTTGGATATAAAATACACGAAAAATACGAAATATTCTTCACGCTTTGTAAATTCGTGAAACTACTTGTTGGCCTTTTATGGTTCCGGTTCAATATGTCGTAGCATTTCACTTTGTCCTCTAGCTTAACTGATATGACTTTTTGCATTTGTGCCTTTGATTTTGTTGCTTCAAGCCGTAGCTACCTTATGCGGCTTTATGAGAATAGGAGCCCCTTCCCACTTCAGTTGGTCCACTTCAAGATTTTTACCAAAATATGCCTTTATGAACTAAACATGACGAAACTATTTACTTCTAAAACAATTTATTTTCACAAAAATATTTTAGATACACTCTAGTCGTAAAAAATACATATTTGAAATCACTTAGGCCTATAACTGATAGAACATCTGAATAAATAAACAATGTGCGAATAAATGCGCGAAGTTAACAAAGCAACAATTGAAAGATTACCATTGGATAACATCACCTTTATTTTTTATTACGGCTGGAATTCTTTGGGGCATAGTGTTAACCAAGTTTTGACAAAAATTTGGTGTAAAACAATCCCATATTTCTTCTAAGCTTTTATCTCAGTTCGGTGATTGTACGAGAAGGATGTTGTCGTAGAACCTTTTTCGTCTCGTGCCACAAAGTTTCAATAGGTGACAGATCTGGACTGCTAGAAACCATTTCAAAAGTGGTACATTATTTTCTTCCATCCATTTTATAGCCTTTTTTGAGGTATGGCACGCTGCACCATTTTGCTGAAACACAAATTCTTGGCGGATGTCAAACGTTCTTCCATCACTGGTAAAAGCGATTCTTTTAAAATTGCCAAATACTTGTTTGTATCCACATTTCCATCAATAAAATGAAGTTTTCCTACTCCTTTTGATGACATACTGCCCCAGATCATAATGGATGCTGGAAATTTCGCTTTTCTCTTCAGTCAACATGGAATGCTTCATTTTTTTGCGAATAACTCTACTACGACTGTCACCAACACAAACTTCGAATCGGGCTTCATCACTCCATTGTATTGCACACCGTTGTTGAGATGCCCATTGTCTATGTTCTTTAGCCCATCTAAGCCGATTGCTCTTTTGCAGTGGAGTTAATAGTGTCTTTTTTTTGGCCTATAAACAAGTTGTGCAACTTTAGGGTTCTTACTTCACTTTTTTTTATAAGGAAACTTACCTCGCAAGTGCTAAATCCCAGTTTGTATGCCTCTCTATGAGTTGTGGACCTCGAAATTCTCCTTCCAACAGCGTCACTCCACAGAGCACTTAATTGTAAATAATTGGCACGCCTGTTTTTCACGATTATTCTTCTTGATGCTCTTCGGTCAGCATTTGTGATATTACTTTTTTTCACATATCGTGGCGTAATATTAACTGAACCAGTTACGTTATATCTTCTAACAGTATTTCTCACACTGTACCGCGATAAGCCTAACAAAGTTTGATTTCCCAGAATTAAAAAATTTATTTATCAGTAACCGAATTTTCTTACTAATAACCTTTCCTCTACCCATTTTGAAATCCTTAACTACCCAAAACTATTTTAAACGTATTCTGACAGCTGTGATTAATAAAAACAATTGTCATGGCTTGTATTTTTCACAGCCACCTATGCGTTATAGACTTATTTTTCATTGAAATGAAAATAGGTTGATATGCTGTAATTGCAACATGTGTTATTTTTATGCTGCAAATTTGATTAGGGAGTGATAAAGTTGGTTTTTTCTACTATATATTAACAAAATATTCATTGTTAATATTTTAAACTTATAACACCCTGCTACATTTTTATTATTTGTGTTTGATAAGAAAAAAACGAAGATTTCAATAGTTGGGCCAACTAAAGTGGGAAGGAAAATGTTCAAACGGTACGGTGGATCTATGATCAAATCGTGTCTAACATCAACTTTATTCGTACTGAGCTTAAAATGCGCCTTATAACAGTGTTTAAATGATGGATCCGCCGAAAATATGCAAATCTATCTCTTTTGCTTTTGCATGTTGTCTGTGTCTGCATCCTGTCTGTATTTTAGTAAAACCACGATCAGCCTAACATTTTAAGATCCTTTTATAAGGTTGTTCAAATGCGACTTTGATATGGTCAAATATTATACAATGACTTAAAAATGTTTGTTTTTTGCAGATTCCAGCCAACACAACCACCTCAACCAGTCCAACCTGCCGTGCATTCCGCGCAACCTGCAGTGTCATTCGCTAGGCATGTACAGGAACAGCAGCAACATGGACAATGGGTTCCAACAGCTGAGCAGCAAGCACAGCAAGCGCAGATAGAAGCGGCAAATGATAAGTCAAGAGCTGCTCAGATCCTGCATTATGCCAATGATAATATTGGAGCTGACACATACAGCTACGCGTAAGTATTAGCTAAATGTGTCGCAAAAGTTTAAGTGACAATCACGACGTACAGTTCCTGTAGAATGGCAATTGAGCTTGCAATGGTAAATTCCTAAACGTTATTAGTAATAATCAGTAAGTACCTGTCGATTTTTGGGATTCTCGCGATTGGGGTTACTTTATTTCCCTTGGAATTAGGAGGAAATAGTTGACTTTTCAAAATTATGACTCGATTGTTAGAAAAATATTCCTACATTTATCGAGATGAGAAAGTTTTTTCTTACTACCGTTCTGGAGCGGCAAAGTGGCTTTCGTTAATTACTAGAATCCTTGCTGCCGTAATCAGTTGAAAAATCGGTTAGCATGCATTTTTTCCACATACTTGTTGGTAGTAGACAATGTTTCCTCTTTTACTTCCCACGCTTACTGGCAAGAAATTGTAGTAATCGCGAACAAATCCTAAAATGAGATGTGATGATGTTTTTTGGGTGTGATGATGTTATATGGCATGTTTCTTCCACTAATAGTTGCGCTCTCGGATTTGGATGAAATTTCCACACAAGGTTACTACTATGCCAAGGACTTCTGGAACTCAGTCCAGTGGTGGCGAAGAAAAGTTCATTCTTTTGACGTTTCAGATGCCCCTAATCATTTTCGGAAACATTTTTGTAGGCATAAAAATTGTCGGCATTAACTTCCGCACTATTCTGAGCTGTATGGTGTAAAAGTCAATGTATCCATCCACGCGGAGTTAGTCATAGCAACAATCATGTGCGCCCGCAGGAATTTCCTGAAGGGCAGTCATTTAATTTCTTGTAATACATATTCCTAGCTAATCTCTTCCTCAGAAGAGTTGTGCAGAACATAATCCTTTACGAACAGATGTTGTGTGAGTATTATTAACTGTACTTAACGCCATTTTCTTAAATGGGTACTCGCAAAGGCGAAGCTTGAACCTCTTATATATAACGACAGCTGTAAAGCAGTAAGCTCTTAGTTCTGGCTGATATCAATGGAATTGGAAAAGATTTCGTTTATCTGAGCGGCAATTTTGCAGACATGGTGTTATTTTATGGATAAGGTGAGGTAGTTTAATGTTGAAATATAACAAAACAACAACAACAGTTAAGGTTGACCATTTATTAGAGATAAACGTCAGCTTGCGAATCTAGATGCACAAGGTAAACAGCTAGCGACTTTTATTCTCTACCATCCATTTAAGGAGAATCAGTTCGAATATTCTCATGCAGAGTGTTGCTGCTGATATGGAAAGAAGATGGTCGTTACGTTGAGTATGACTATATTATTATAGTCTACTCCAACTTACTTAACATGACGCATGATATAAGCCAGTTACTACCTATTTTCTGCTGCACATCTATCTAACTTTACCAATAACACTTCAGAACTGTTGAAGCTTACGTCCTAGGGAAAAGTATCAGACCTGTTCTCTAATGGGATTCATAGTAATCCGACAAAAGCGCAATTTAGACAACTTCTTGATCAAATCTCTCAAAAGAGTATAAGGTCTTGAGTCTCTCTCTATTATTTAAATACACTCTGAAAAAGATAGTTAAGCTGACAACATGTATGATGCTGATGTTATGCCCAAGAAGTCACCATACCATAAAATTGATTTTTAGGTAACAGCTTTATTTTATAATTAAGCGGTTTTGTTCTAAAATATGTACGACAAAAAACACCAAAGCTATGTAATATCATGCCTTCGACTATCAACCAAGTACATATACACGGTTTGTCCGGAAAGTAATAGGACTGAGTCGATTTAAAAAAATTTATTGATCCAATCGTTACGATTCTTTAAAAACTTTCAAAATAGGCTCCTTCTGCGTCGATGCAGCGCTGTCAGCGCGATTTCCAAGCATTGAAGGCGTCACGGAAGGCATTTTCTGGAATAGCCTTGAGAGCCGCGGTGCATGCTGCTTGGATCCACTTTGTCATCTCAAAATGCTTGCCTTTCATCGGCCTTTTCAGGCGAGGAAACAAAAAAAGTCCGGGAGGGGGGGGCACATCTGGGCTTTAGGGCGGCTGCGGAAGCATTGGGAAGCCGGCCTTGGTCAGGTAGCGGTTCACAAGGAAGGCGGTGTCAGCCGGAGCGTTGTCGTGGTGCAACTTCCAGTCGGCTGCGATGTCTTGTTTGAGTATCCTGAGCACTTCCACGTAAAACTTGGCGTTGACGGTTTGTCCAGGAGGAACAAATTCATGGTGGACGATGCCTTTGATGTTAAAAAAGACAATGAGCATCGTTTTCACTTTGGATTTGCTCATTCTTCCCTTTTTTGGGCGAGGAGACGCCGTCGTGTGCCACTCGGAAGATTGCCTCTTTATCTCGGGATCATACTCAAAGATCCACGACCCGTCACCTATGATTACGTTATTCAAAAATTGGTGGTCACCTCCACACATGTTCTAATTTTCTTGGCACACTTCCACTCGCCGCAATTTCTGGTCGTCAGTGAGCACTTCTGGGACCATCTTCGCGCACACCTTGCGCAAGTTCAAATGCTTTGTCACAATGTCATGAACCACAGATTTTGGTAAATTTAACAGCTGGACAATTAAACGAATACTTAGTCGACGGTCTGAGTTCAAAACTTTGCGCACATTATCGGTGTTTGTCGAAGTCGAATGTCTTCCAGGACGGTCTTCATCAGAGACCTCTTCCCGGCCCTCCAAAAAGGCCTGGTGACACGGAAACACACCACTTCTCGCTAAAGCAACACCTGGGTAAGCCTGCTTGATCATATCAAACGTCTCTGTCGCAGATTTACCGAGTTTCACACAGAATTTAATCGCGTTGCTCTGCTCTAACGAACGCTGCATTTTCGGCTTGTACCACTCACAGAAACACGTCGCGCGAAAATGCCTGTCCTGACTCTCCAAGTGCTCGGAAACAACTGACCAGCCGCTCATTTGTTAGCTAGGAACGCCCTCTACCGAATCCAGTCGGTGCGCGTACAGTAATGGCGGAAGACTTTCCGGACAAACCCTGTATAGCATATTTTCTTTCAAGATGAAAGTGAGGATTTGGTTATACGGCCAACTTCGTTTTGAAATTCATAGTCAAGTACTCTCTAGTAAACGTATTCTAGAAACATAGATTAAATGAAAAAATTCATGTGGGTGCAATACTAACCTAACGCACAGGGCTATGCTTTTATGAGACATCCACGTCCCTACATTATCTAAAACTGCACACTGTATCATTTCAAATATTTCTTATTAGGCAGCAGTGCTAGACTCCCGTTCCAAGAGAAATTTTTCTCTTGGCTATGGATGCTGTGATTGTCCGTAGATGGTAGATGGTCTCTGACTGTCAAACGCGAAGGTACCACCCGGCATGTTACATGCACACGTGTTCCCTTACCAGAATCCGTGTGGCTTCCCCCATTTCCCCTGCATCCCCCTATATCCCCATGGTACCCCATGCGTGTTAAGGCCTTAGATCTTCGTGGTAGTTGGAGTATGAAGAAAGAATGTATTCATACAATGTTTTAAGTAATTGTTATAAGCCATACACAGGCATTGCCTTCTATGAGGTCTCATACTTACTGACTTTATAGGTTCGTATGTATAAATATTACTATTATTTACAGGATTGATCAGTCGGACGGTATCACGAAAAACGAAGACGGACAAGTAGTAAACCCTGGCACTGATAACGAATCAATCGCAGTTCGTGGTCAGTACAGCTACGTGGGCCCAGACGGTGTTGTATATACTGTCACCTACATCGCTGACGAGAACGGCTTCCAGCCTCAAGGAGCACATATCCCACAGGCGCCTCAATAGCGATAAGGGACCCTAGGATATTCACCTTTTCCTTTTTAACTTATTTTTCTTCCATGTGATCTAGTATTTCTTTAAATAAAATAAAAATTATATTACCTTACGCTATTGTTTTGTTTCTCGGTGATGATGCATACGTGAATATTGGCTCCAGGGAGAATCTAATTTTTAATCAAACTGGTAGGGTGACGAGATAAGCTGTCTGCCAGCAAATTTTCAATTTACAGTGCGATTGATAAACACAATTGTAATTTTTCCCACCAACTTCACTAGGTTGAAATAAAGCGACGTTCATGATTACCCGACCCTAAAGAAGCTTTTCATTCCTTAATATTTCTGGGATCTGGAAATTCCATTATTGCATTCATTGCACTCGCGGTGGGTCAATCACGATATAATCAGGTGTAATAATGTTATCGTAAGACTGCAATCTTAAAATGTTTGTAATAATAATAGGGTATCATCTGAGGTGAAGTCTACAAATCATTCTCCAAGATATACATACGTCAGCGATCTAGCTCTTTTTGTTCGCTACGCCAACGAACTTTGGTCCTCAGAGCTGTCATTCATGATGTCGCCACGTGATGCGCCTCCCAGACAGATCAGCCTGACTTGGGCCTCCCATTCTTAACTTGCCGAACTTCTCACATCCAGACTGGCCGATACGATATCTCAAAGGTCCCTATTGTATAGAGATTGTGGAACAGTCTCCATGAGGAGACTTTACCCAGTGCTACTAACCTTAGGCAGTTCAAAAATTGGAATAAAAAAGTTTATTCAAGCTGCTATCGAAATATACTTCCTGTGCTCTTTTTTTGCCAATATCGTGCAGTCATGTCCACAGCACTGAGAAAACCACTCTTATCAGATAGGTACCATAGCTTCTCGGGTGTAGGAGAAACCAGCAAGTCAGACGAACGCGCTTGCTCCTATCTATTTTAATAACAGTTATAAATAGTTGATATACGTTCAGTACGACAGGGTGAAATGACAACCGAAGATTACATATCCTCAACCTGCTTCTTGACTTGCTTGTAAAGATGATATCTACCATGATTTTTATAAAATACATGCCCATAAGTTTGAATCAAACGTAACAGCTTCTTTTCCCTTCCTCGTCACACACTTCTGCTTTATCTATTGCACTTTCAATCTTCGTATCAGAGTTTACATTCTTTTCCGACACTAAACTCACGGATACTCATTTCGAACCAAAGTTCGACTAACCCCTAAATGTTTGGAATTAACAATAACATGTTATTAAAAACTAGTTTCATATTCTCTGCGATGGATCAATGTCTTCCTAGCAACACCTGTTCAGTTAAATCCGGTACGATAAGATATATGGCTTCAAATGTTTTGCCCGCTAGAGGTGTTTGATGCTGGCAAAAACGAGAAGCTGGATGGTGTTGTCCAACAATATCTGTTAATAACTTTCACTTTTTGCAGAAATTTGGTTTAGAGAATATACAGGGTGTCCGCAAAGTTGGGGTTTTCCTTTTCAGAAACAACTACCCTTAAAATAACAAAGGTAATGTGTAGTGAAACGAGGGCGACCAAGTTAAAAAAAATACAGGAAAAGGTACTCACTCTCCAGTTGACGAGAAGGGCTAAGTACGTCTCTGCCCGAAATCATACTGCTCCAACCGAAAATGAAATCAGCTGATGCGCTACCGAGCAGACGCAAGCGGTGGCGCAGACCACTAACAGAGGTAACAGATATGACGGCGTTGCCGCGTTTTCAGTTTTTAGGTAAACGTACTTTATAGGTATTGTTCGAAGTTATCGGCGTTTGATTCAAAAACACAGGTGCGTGCACGACGTAGCCAAGCATCGGTGCAGGCTTTGAGAATGGTGTCCGTCCCCCGAATGAAAGCACCAGCTTGTTCAATTTTGAGACGAAGTTCGTCAACCGTATGCACTTCAGTTTTGTGCACTAAGCGTTTCATTTCTCCCCAAAGAAAAAAATCACATGGTGTTAAGTCTGGAGATCGCGGAGGCCACGCCACGGGTCCATTACGTCCGATCCACCTATTCGGAAATAATTCATTCCAAAACTCACGCACTTCGCGTCTAAAATGGGGCGGTGCACCATCGTGCAGAAACCACATTGATTGTCTTACACTTAATGGCTCATCTTCTAACAAGGAAGGCAAAATGTTGCGTAAAAAGTCTAGGTATTGCATCCTGTCCAATCGATTTGGGGGAATGAATGGTCCATTCAGCATACCCTTTACCATGCCAGCCCAAACATTCACCGAAAATGTTTGTTGAAAATGTGCCCAACGGACAGCGTGCGGATTTTCTACTGACCAAACATGAGTGTTGCGAAAGTTATTCACTCCATTACGCGTGAACGTAGATTCGTCTGTCACCAATATGCACTTCAAAAAGTCCGGATTATTGTCATGTTGATGCAACAACCACTCACAAAACCGCACTCTTGCTGGAAAATCGTCAGGTTGAAGGGTTTGTACACGTTGGACGTGAAACGGATACAGCCCCTCTTCACGCAGCGTTTGCCACACTTTAGTTTTTGATACTTGCACTTCTCTAGCCACGTCTCTAGTGCTTGTTGAGGGATTCTCGTCTACGCGATTATCTCTACACGCGTGACCGTAACCGTCGGTTGAAGGTTGCATACTGACCTGACACACTGACCCCGACCCAGTTCTGTCGTCGGGTTGAGCCAGTGACCTTGTATCAGTCGGTGATGTCGCGGGTCGCGGCTACAGGATGGTATTAAGATATTTTTGATGTTGCAGAGCCCTTTATCTCGGTTCCCTTAAGACATTGGTGTATATGGTACTAAGAAAAATTGCTTATGTTTTCAAGATCTACACGTCGTGTAAAGGAAAACCTCAACTTTGCGGACACCCTATTAAAGCAACTACTTTATTCTGTTCTATATACGCAGAGAAAACTGGCAATTGGAAGTAACCAGACGTAGGCAAGACTTCCTCATCATCAGTTATCATACCATATCTATTTAAATACCGCATCTATCTAGAATCACCATTATTTTGTTTCCCGTTCTAAATCTAGTTCGAGTATACTTTGGTCTCTTTTCAGTTTCAGGCCGAAACCTATGTTCATAACGGTAATGTATTTTTTTTTCTACCAGCGTGCGGAAGGTACTCAGTTTCAACACGCATCTGCGTGCTGAAAATGACTTTCTTATACTCAACACTGACGGACAGTGTATTTTCCGCACTTATTAGGTAAATAGCTATTACATACTCCCCCCTGAGTAACCTACATCTTCCACCACAGACAAGATTGCACCTCTTTATACCTCCGGACTTAAATGCTTGATAAGAGTATTTACTAAAACCTCCATTATACTTTCCATACTACAATTCATACAGAGGAACTCTGACTTCTTGCTCTCTCCAATACCTTTTTCATCCAAATTTGTATACCTCATAATTTGTAAAAGCAACACAACTAGCAAAGTAGTGCTATGAGCTTTTGGTAAAAGAACCGTTCAGCCATAAAAGCTCTCTATTGTTGTTGCCTGAATACCAAAATGCTGGCTTAATGTTGTGTGGAATGCAAATTTGCTTTCTGCAACATATTTGCTCTAAAATGAGGCGTTTCAAATATTCTTATAGCATAGTTATATAACGCCTTATAGGACAAATTTTTAACTATTGCATAAACGTTTATACAACTATTTTATACGGCATATTTGCACGTTAGTCAAAAGGTTGTGTTGTGGCATCCATGCTAACGTTTATAAACAACACCGAGCCTTGTTGTTTTGCTGTGCATATTACTAGTTTAGCCAACAAGTTGCTCCCAACGGAAGCACTTATACAACTGTTGTTTAGTAACTGTTAAAGGCTGTACATATGCTAAATATGTTGGTATACAACTTCACCATAACCTAACTTTCTGCAGTCATATTTTTGTTAAAATGCCATAACCAATGTTTTAAGACAAACAACGCATGCACATTGGTTCAAAAGGTTTTATCAACTGTTCAAACAGAAGATATAGATCTTGTACAAATTTTGGGTAAATCATTCGATTCTGTCGATATTTCATTTCAGATATTTGTCAAATTGTAGTATAACACCTGCAGGCAACACCAAAATATTCTAATAAACTAAAGACAACGTGGACGATGCCATGATCGTACACAACCACCCGCCATATTGGGCAAGCATTTATTCCTCTATTTAGTATTAAATGTTTCAGTTCGAAATTACAGATATAAAGTGATAAACATTAGTGTAATTGTGTCTAAATGTAGGATTTGTGGAAGATTTGACGCAGTTAAGTTCAGTTTTCCATCTTAAAAATCTAGACATACTTTTTATCATTATCAAGATATGCATCAAATACGAAGCCCGTAGAAATTGCGTAACTACTTTGCAGGATAGTCACAATAAAATTTGCTGCGCAAGTAATTCAATAGCCCTATATCACAGTGTAGAAGTTTGTCATATACCTGTGTATAAAATTCACAATGGCCGATATGTAAGTAAACAAAATAACTGTAATGTGTTAAGTATATATTCTTCACTTCGTCTATGCAATTCATAAGAAATAGTTTGGTTCCAATAAAGTAGAATCACGTAACAGAGTAGTTGTATAGTTGACAAAAACTGAATCTTGACCTGACGCAAATGCCCTATAGCGGCTGCAAGAGGCTTACACTTTTGTTGTATAACTGTTACCTGCAGCCCTTATACAACCTCTTAAATGACTGAAGTGTCCTATTAGGTGTGCCCATTCCGCTTGTATAGCTGTTCTAAGACGGTTTTGCCAATGTTTTTACAGTATGCAATGCTGTGTAAGGAATACTGTATAATCATTCTTACAACTCTAATAGGAGGGATAATTGTTAGTTGGGAAATTCCCCATTCGCAGTCTAATCTGCCGCAGAATCTCTCAAGCAGCTGACTGCTAGCCCTGTTTGGTACGCCAGCGTCCACTAACAGGTTTCTGACCTCTTACTGAATTCCATTGATTGTAATTACCCCCCTTGAAAACAATAAATTGTTAGTGCCATCCTGTTTACCATAATTTTTGGTACCTTCATCTTTATAAGAACTAGACTCATGGGACATGAAGATGGGATTTCATCAGATCTCTAATGCTATCATGTACCTATAATATTTCATTAGCAAACCTCTGTACAACAGATTATAACTATGAACAATTGCTACCGCCATCTTCACTCTTGATTTTCTTTGCTTTGCTTTCACTTCTTTTTGTACTTGGATATTACAGCAACATGAACCTTCATGTAAGCAAAGCAAAAAACCTAGTGGTATTTACCAGCTCTTCCTTAATGAGCTCTCCTTCATCTCACAATCTTCTAAGTGTCATCGCAGAAAAAGGAACTTCTTCTACTCAAAATACGTAACGGTCTCACCAGTTCTTGTTTAGTGAGCTGTTCTTGAAAAAGTGGAACTCTCTACCCACCTCCTACTTGATACCACAAAAACAAACATTATTGTAGTCAGCTCAGAAAATGTAACGGTCTCGCTACCTTGATGAATAGAAGGTTTATACCAATTCTGCTTCGTTGGGGTTTCCTTGAATTTTCACTTGGCTCTTTTTTCTCGTAGCTTCGTACAGGGAGTTAGGCTTCAATAAAAATATTCCCTCCTTCTCCTGTAAAAAAAATCATCTCGCTCAATATTACGTTTTTAAATTCAAACATACAATATCTTGTCGGCTTTTTTCCACCTGCTGACCAGCTCGCGAAGTGACGTAACTGTATATCAACTCGCTGCTGGGAAAAAAAGTCTTAGAAAATTGCGTAAGTGATTAAATTCCGAAAACAATTTTCACGTACGTACACAGCACGTACCGGCGCATGTGCCTCTCTAATAATATGCAAACATAACCTATAAATATTGTTGTGTTGTGTCGACCTAAACAATATGTTTATTTTTCTTGTGATTTACTTTTTGTTTATACTTATAATATCATGTAGAGAATAAAACAATTTTTATTTTTGAGACAATATTTTCGATACCTTGATACCTATGTCCAGTTTTAAATTGTTGGCGTAACTACACAATAAAAGAAACAAGAGCCGTCACGAAGTGGCTTAAATGTACAAAAAATAATTTTTTAAACTCATTTTACTTTTAGAAAATTAAACCATCCCAAAACAAAGTTGTACATAATTTCTTTCAGCCATTCGCATAATGCTGTTTGAACACAACATCATTCTATATACCACGAAGCTATCGAAACAATATCATAAAAAAAACCATGTGGTTCCAGTTTTCGTGGGAATAAGTTCCAAACTTGCAGATGCTGACCTTTTCGACCGCATTTCAGCGTATCCAGCAGGCTCCAAAGGAAAAATTGTGTTTATGCAGAATACATGTTTTATTGTAGACCTGACATTTCTGAATTTATCTATTTAAAGGTTAAGCTGTTTCGTGAGGGAACATAACTACAAGCTATTACAAGTAATGAAGGAATAAACATTCATTTCTCATTTTTTATGGTTCGATTCTTCGCATCTTCATTTTACATTGAATGGGAATATTATACTGTATAGTTGGTATTACGGATGGTTCTTAAGACGCATCTACAACTACAATACCGGGGAGCACTGTCGCGTTGGTATTGACTGTAGGTAAGTTACGTTGCGTCAGAAATAAGTAATTTTGTAAAAGCCACCTATCATGCTTTAACAATCAGTCCGCTGTGTAGGAACAATTAAACAATTATATACACCTGTATGAGGTTATTATCCGGAACTAATTCTAGGATATCAGATATTGACTAAGTAAATATACGTAATTGATCATGGTCTATAAGCGAGGTTTTAGGAACTGAAAATAAGTCAAAGTTCAAGTGTTAGCGTTAAAATATCTTAGAAGATTTGTATTTTAAACTTCCATCATTGTTTGTTTGTTTTGGTACTACATTTCCTTAAACATCTTAACTCCACAACTTTCCTAAATGTGTCTATTCTCAAATATTCATTAGTATAGCAATAGACTAACCTTTTATTCTTAAATATCTAATTTACGTCCTCCCATCCAAACATTTAAGCTATAATTAATTCGATTACAAAATAGTTTAAAAAAGTTACATGGGCCAATTTAAAACAACTATACTAAGTGACATATAAATCCGAACAGCCAGTTTAAATGGTTTTATTTTAATAAAATTTTGTATAAGTACTTAATGAAGCATAATAAGTAAATGATAAAAATTTCAAAATGATTGCACTGCTTTAAAGCCCTTTGACCTTTAATAATGTGTGGATGCACCCTGATGTGCTACGCATTCTCCAACGCGCCTAGGCATGCTTCTGATCAGGTGGTCAATGTCCTCCTGTGGTATCTCATTCCAGGCAACCACCAACTCCTCTCGAAGTGCTTCTAGAGTCTGAGGAGGACGTTGCAAATTGAGCAATCTCCTACCCATCATATCCCACACGTGCTCAATTGGGGATAAGTCGGGAGATCTTGGTGGCCATGGTAACAATGTGACATCATTATGTAGAAAGAAGTCTATTGTGACTCTTGCAACATGTGGTCGGGCATTATCTTGTTGGAAAGTTGGATCTGCCAGGGTGTCAAGATAGGGTAAAAGATGGGGTTCTAGAACTTCGTGGATATAACGCTGTGCGTTCATGTTACCTCTGATGAAGATTAAAGGTGATCTGGAACCATAAGCTATAGCACC
Source organism: Acanthoscelides obtectus (assembly GCA_963669975.1). Taxonomy (NCBI): domain Eukaryota; kingdom Metazoa; phylum Arthropoda; class Insecta; order Coleoptera; family Chrysomelidae; genus Acanthoscelides; species Acanthoscelides obtectus. The sequence goes on along the minus strand of CAVLJG010000010.1, from coordinate 22,622,157 downwards.
CCAAACCATAACTCCAACAGTGTGATGAACATGTCTTTCAACAAAAAACTGTGGATTCCTCCTTTCACCACGTCGCCTTCTAACCCTGGCACGACCATCGTGCATGCCTAAACAAAATCGAGACTCGTCACTAAAGACAATACTGTTCCATTTCTGATCCCAGAGTGACCGTTGTCTGCACTACTCAAGGCAATTACGTCGGTGTTCTCGAGTTAAAGGGAGGACCCAGTGTGGCCGGTATGAAAACAAGCCAAAACTTCACATTCGTCGGTAAACACTTCGCATGCCAATAGGTCTTCCGTGTTCTGCAAACCATTCATTTGCAATGGACCTGGTAGTGGAGAAACGGTCCCTGAAGGCCAATAATCTTAGGCGCCGATCTTCACGGTCTGTTGTTCTACGGCGGCGTCCAGTGCCCCTTGCTCTTTGCTTACGGCTTTCTCGAAACCATGCCTGACAACACCTAACCACAGTGCCTACACTTCTTTGCACTCTAACTGCAATTGCCCGAAAAGAAAGTCCAGCTTCCCGAAGTCCCACTATACTATTAAACTCACTAAGTTGACGATATCGTACAGGTCTCCGTACTCTAGGCATCGCCAAAATACGCCTACGGCTGAAATATTCATTTTTAGAGCGTTAGTGAATTAAAAAAAGCAGTATAAAAACCGGAATGTCCAACTGATAAGGCTGAAAATTTTTTCACTTGTTATTTAGAGTAAGATACAAGATACAAGAAATACATTCACCAACTTATTAAAATAAAACCATTTAAACTGGGTATTCGGATTTATATGCCACTTGGTATATTATTTGTGTCAAAACAAGCCGGCTAGCAGACCAATCTGCATTCTGCCAGAATCATCAGCCATCTAGCAGACTATTAAACGGAACTGCGACGGTACCGACTAATAGCAGCGGTGCGCGATCTACAAAGGTTCGATTCTGGTGCGATAGATGGCGCTTCGGGCTATCTTATGCTCAAGCATTATTTACTCTTCTCAACGTGAGGAATAAAATTAAAGGGATTCAGAAGTCAACATTAGGTCGATGTAACATTAATTAATACAGGTTGAAGGATATAAACTGTTTAGGTTATTTCAGGATAAAATCCTAGTAATTTTTCCGTATCGAGTCACATGAGTCTGACATGGTTGGCTGTCTTTGCACGTTTAGTTATTCAATGGCGAGTAGGCCGCGGCTACCGTACCGCACTTGTACATACACTTTTCTATCTGGTCGGATCAAGAGAACTAACATCGGATACAAATATCTTGACGCTTGGTCATATACCTATCTTTCATGAGACTTTACCAAATGCTTTACACATGGACTAAAATTGGACTGTCATAATTGTCCTTGAACTGTGTCGTTGGTAGCTGGTAATTTCGTCCGTACAAGGTCAATACCTTTAACAGGCACAGAGTTGCTTGAACCCATGGTAGCTCCGCTCTAAGCAGTGGCAGCACGGTGGACGTATACCAAATATCTATGTCAGATGGAGATGACAACGATGAACGATTTGCCTGGAGAGCAACCTAGGTGTTTCAACACACACTTATCATTGGGATCTCTGAAACAGTAAGAGATACAAAGACGCTTAGATAGCGGCAAAGTTGCTTATCCAGGTAATTAACAAGATGCCGCTAAGAAAGTTTCGAAATTGAGATGGAAAAAGTCGAATTTATCTAAAATGGCTTTAATGTTTTCTTGACTTTATTTGTTGTCGAATCTCAAAGTGATTTATACATCCAAATTGCCACTTTTTTATCCTTGACCGTGAAAGTATGTGAATGTTTTGAATACCTAAAATTGAACATACTAACAGAGTTTGGAAGATTTCAGACAAGAGAAATAAACCGAGATGTGAACAATGTACAGAGAATAGCCAGGTTTTGCCTACAACATAACGAACAACATTTTGAGTCTGATATGATTTACCTCTGCTTATTTAATATTATTGTTATTGTGTTCAGGTTTCGCTATATCTCTTTATTTCCTTATAATTTACGTTCCAGCAAGAAATTCATGGCCAACTGAGGGAATGCATCGCTGAATTTAAAACTGAAAATTCGATTTAAACGTACGGAATTCCAGTATAGTGTCCATATGAAAAAACAAAGTTTGTGATAGAAGTCCAAACAAGAAACCTCTAATTGAAAATATGACTACGCCATCTTATGGTTGAGAAAAATTGGCAATGACAATATGCAGGTTATTTTGAAATTCCATCCCAAATAAGGACAGGGAAAAATAAAAATGATTTTACCAGAAATCCGGTATATGAAACGATTGACTATCTGATAATTCTAACGCCTACCTAGGCAATTCTGTTTTTTTTTTGAAGAATATAGATTTGCCTATGTCAATGTTTAAGAAAACATACGTTTCTGCAATCAGAATTAAAACCTCTATTCACCAAAAGAGGATGTTAATGATGCAGGACAACAGACGAAACGTCGTCATATTGAAATTCTAATGATGGGGTCTTTATTTTATTTCAACATATTTTAAGATTCCTCTACAAATAAGGTCAGGAAAAATTAAAACGATCTTAGGAAAATTCGGTATTTTCCATCTCTCTTCGGAGGTACTTTGAGTATCGAAACTTTCTAGGCGGCATTTTGTTAGTTAACTAAATACGCCATTTAAGAATTTGAAACACCTCAGAAATTTTACATTGCGCCAATTTTTAGATTCATCTACACCCAAAAGCTAGGGTCTATTATCGTTGTCATTAAAAAGGCCTGGTCACGTGTCAATCCCGAGTTATTTCACACCCCTGACAGGTTGCACGCTGCGATCGATTTACACGTTCTCACCACCCACTTTGCACATAGCGAATAGATAGTAAGTGATTCACCACCATAAAATCAACAAGACAATTATTGTTTTTTTATGTATTATTACATAAAGAAACATTAAATTTCATTACAAGCAATAGAATCCAAAATCACGATGCCGCAGCGTATTCGTTCAATGTAAATTCGTCTTTTAAGGAATTGTTGTGATTCCTATGTCATCATAATGTCTTGATGCTTGTACCTACAGTCAGCATTCCTTGTGTTGCAATACTATCAATGACATCACCTAAAAGGATCGCAGCTCACATATACCTCGATTTCTTTTTGCATAAGTTTGTCGTTAAACAAATTCTGTTGTGGAACCTGCCATAACCCTATATTAAAATGATGCCGCAAATGCATAATAGGCTAGGACATCTAGAATTTAGAAAAATAAATATGCTACTCTGATTTTATTCTTCAGGTAAGGACAAATGGAAAGGCACCCCTCTAGAAATGCAAAAAGGTTTCTTTTGTAAATATTTGACAGTTCCGGGATGAAAATACCTTCAAAATCAGGTCATGGATGAACAATCTTCTTGACCGATTACGTCGCTGGAAGCACGTTTCTCAAAAATGTATTTATTAGAATTTGTAAAAACTATTGAGAGCTTATAAATTATTCTTGCACTTTGATCAGAAGAGTATCTAAAAAAATGTTCGCCAATGTTACATATTTAGTGGTATGCACTTGTGAAATCTCTTTTCAAAGGCCTTATTATCACATTCAATCGCTTATATGAATCTATTATGGTTTGTGAAAATCTAATGTTACCGTTCAGCAAAGTATAGGTACCCATCAAAACGTTTCGTATACGCTTACCCTTGAGAGTATGTTATTTGTAAATGTTTCTGCCTGAAATTCTAGGTATCCTGGCCTATAAGGTACCTTGAGAGAAATGGACTTAATGCTACTATTTATCGTGCTCATAGGAAATGGTTGTGCTAATTATGTAAATCCAATAAAAATTTTGTGTTAATAAAAAATAGTAGGCTGCATGATGTGTAAACAAACAACTGCCTAGTCTACAAATATTTGTATATGCAGAAATGTTTAAGAATCCATGTTGTTTGGTAAGGTGAATTTTCTTTACGTAACATGAGCAGTATTGAGCGTAAACACAGGATATAGTTCCGTATGCATGACCACCGGCATACAACGTTATTCAATGCTTCTTAGCAGTCATCAGTACGGTATAGGTCCAGTTATTGGAGACAAACAAGCGGCAAGCAAACAAGCGGGTACGACCTACTGAAAAAGTAAGTATGTAAGAGAAGACAGCACTAACAAACGCCACATAAGATGTAGTAGTCATAGAGTCCCACAAGACGTATTTGTTACACCTTTAATCAATGTTCCTAACTCTTAAAGTTAGCATAGATACTCATACTAGTCGTAACAATTTTCCACAAACAGGGTTAATTTCACTCCTGGCAAAAATTTTTCGGAACATGATAACCTCACACACACCACAACTTGCATAACGCGTTTCTTCCAAGTTAAACCACAGAATAAGTGAACCAGAAGGTTACACTCAGGCAAATTCTACGATGCAAGGAACCACAGAGCGACAAGGGCCGCAGGTTAAGAGTTCTGGCTCTGAAAGAATATTCAGTAGTATCCGAGCCATCGCTAATTAGTGATTTGAAGAGCATGGAAGGATGGTTGGTATGCGCACCGTATATCGCCGAATACGACAGTTTGGCTTTTTTTCTTATCGCCCACATTGGGTGCTACCTATCACAGCTGAATATTGGCGTAACCGTTTGCTCTAGCGAAAGAATTCAGTGGGACCGCGAATGGAATCAGGTGGTCTTTAGTGACGAATCCCGCTTCTGTCTGGAGATGTACGATGGTCGGGCCGGATATTTGTCTATTATTCTTGTTGCCTTACATGTTTGGCAAAATTGTCGGCTGTGAAATTTCTCTTCACGCATTCAATTATTTCTGGTGTACATACTGCATCTTAGGGGACGATTAGAATTATTCACCTCACCATTACAGTGGACGCAATCCGCTAAAGCTTCTTTTCGCTCTAGTAGCCTCCAAAAGACTAAAGATTACGAAAATATTTTTCCTTGGTGTTAATCTAATCTACTAGATTTTTCGCTAGACAAGCCTTTCTGTCATTACTCCTGAGGTCAAGTGTACGTATTCTAATACATCATCCAATAATCTCAGACTTCCGTGCATAATAAATCATTAAGAATTTTAGCTACCAGTTCCCGTTTAAACTTGGATGTTTGCTACGACATATGACTAGGCATATGTTCGCATACGCCGTATTCGGATTTATAGCATGTACACTTAATTGAATGCTTCATCTCTTGTTACATCTTGCCTTCGCCTTTACATCTTTCATTATATCTCGGGTCAAATTGCTGTCATATCACATTTCACTTCATGATCATGCCGTATTAATTTCATGCATTTGTGGCAAATACCTATGAATATTTGTTCCAAAATGTTTCGTTCATGGGCATTTCTTGGAGACGAACCATTCTGGATATCATTTTGTAATACGTTGTTGGACGAAATTACGTTATAAAATGAAAAGTCCAGATAAAATGAGCTTATTTTACCGGAAATCATTACATTCACAAAACTGGAACGGAGTTTTTTATCCTTGCTGTAAATGCACTGTGATTGCCAAGTTCAGTTACAATTCTATTATTGTAAACATATTTCTATTGTGATTGAAATGATGCCTAGCTTATTTTTCTAATGCTGCCTCGATACATAAACTACCAAAATTTACAAAGTTTGCGGCTTCATATGCCATGTCATTTAGTCTTCAGGGTCATGGCTAGATAACATACCTATTATTGTGGAAATTTCTGAAAAAATCATCTCATACTAACAAGCCCAGTACCGTATGACAACTGAACAGCAATATCTGAGAAGGGCATTAAAATGTTTCTTCTCTATCAGGTTTCTCCAAAAAGTGATCGAAAATGTAGGTAAGTGGATTCAAACTTTTCATTCTAGTTGCGAAAAATTTCGGCACAGAGTGCTTGTATGCCAGCAAAAACAAGATTACTATGGTTAATGTGCAATCTCAAGTATAAAACAATGTCTTCTAATTCAACCTTGCGTGAATTTTTGGATGCAGCTATGTGTATAATAAATGGCATTACTTGGTTACTAGAGGCTTTTCTTGATCCGCAAAACAGGTTTTGAAAGAAGAGAAGTCGTCGAAGTCTGTCTAAGTAGGCATTCTGTCAATTAAATTAGTTCATTTTTTCTTTCAACAACTGTTCGTGCTAAAAAGTATTGCAAGTAACCAATTAATTTCATACTATAGTTTAAACAGGATGTAAAATATATTCTCCACTCACATTTCGGCTGCGGTACATTGAACAACAATGCATCATTGGAAATGTTAGGAAAGCAGTTTTCTTAGCGTCTGTAGCTCTTAACCCAAAATTAAAGAGCAGGCTTAGACGGAAAGAAAGGAGAGTAAAGGGAGGGAGAGGAAGGAGGGAGAGGGAAGGGGGAGGAAATGAGAATGAAGTTGTGTCATCTCATCTGAGCTTGACAATACCCTCTGAAAGTAGCACTACGCCCACTACTTGCCCACCGCCTCCTCCCAATACGTGATGCTGCATGCGCGCCCATAGTTATTTATATTATAAAGGGTTGTCCAATAGGGACGCAGGAAAGTTAACGTCAATTTGACATAGACCCATCTTTGTTTTCTGTCACCGACATGTCATTTTGTTAGTTGAATGTTTACCATTGACCGCTACGGAGTCCGTATTCGATTGAAGACCGCATTAAAGTTATTCAAGAGCACTACAAAAAGGTGCAAAAATAAAAAACACGTTTCGCGCGCTTCGTGACCATTTCGGTCGCAACAACCGCCCAAACGGAACAACCATCGGTCGTCTGGTGCGTAAATTCGAGGCACAGGTTCTGTGGCAAATCTGCCGGCTCTGTGCCGGCAAAGGAGCGTTCGCACATCGGAAAATATTGCTGTTGTGAAGGAGAGTGTGAGTGAGAGACGATCCGAAACAATCAACAACACGTCAATCCAAGAATTGGGCATTTCGAGAACCAGTTTGCTCCGCATTCTCCACAAGGATTTGAATGTACACGCCTACAAGATCCAATTGACGCAAGAGCTGCGTCGGCCGACCATTTTCGCGCCGAACGTTCTCAGATTGGCTCCTTGAACACCGCCCAATTAATGCCAATTTTTCATCAAAAATCATGTTCAGCGACGAGGCCATTCACTTTGAATGGGACGGTAAACAAGGCAAAACCTGCCGCCTCTGAAAATCCCCATGAGTATCAAGAGCAGCCGATGCATCCTCAAAAAGTACTGTATGGTGTGCATGTGGTCAATAGGCATCAACGGACCTTACTTTTTCGAAAATGCGGCCGGGGGACGCCGTCGTTACTGTCAATCTGAGCGATAATCCACGTGATGATAGAGGACTATTTTTTGCCGCAACTTGAAGGAATGGATAGGACGATGTTTATTTCCAACAAGATGGTGTAACATGCCACACAACCAACGTCAATATCCATCGATTGCAGTCCTTCTTCGGTGATCGCGTGATTTCGCGCAGAGGAAATGTGCCATGGCCACCAAGATCGTGCGATTTGACTCCCTTGGACTTCTTTTTATGGGGATATTTGAAAAGCAAAGTCTACGTCAACAAACCAGCCACCCTCCAAGAACTCAAAAACAATAACATTACCGAGATAAATGCCATAGAACCGACCATGTTGAAAAATGTCATTGAAAATTTCGACCATCGCGTGGACGTCTGTAAATCCAGTCGTGGTGAACATTTGAGCGATATTTTTCATACATAAATGGTATAAATGAACCTTCAAAATAAACTACCCAACTTGATTTGAATATCAATCTTTCTTGTTTACTTTCCTGCTTCCGTTTTGGACAAGCCCATATATATATACGTATATATATAGCTAATCCCATCGATGTCTTTTCAGGGGTACCCCAAGGCTTCCACATTGGTTCAGTTTGTTTAGTTTATTTGTTAACAATGTTGCGGCAGCTACATCAATAGCAGTTATTTGATTTTTACAGATGATCTTAAATTATTAAGAACAGTGAGACATATCCACTATGCGGAATGCTAGTAGATAAGCTCAAGCCGTAGTTCTCTCAGATATGAATTAAAGTTGTAAACCGTGACCTCATTAGAACTGATACAGTTAGGGATATAGATATAACTTTTGATAAAAAATTACCTTCTCAAACACACATTAGACAAATTACTTCTAAATTATATAAAATATTGGGATACATTTATGATCTACCATACATCTCTCTGTAGAATGAATTGTATATTGCTCCTTGGTGCGGAGTATTTTGGAGTACAACACAGTGCAAGGTAAGGTGCAGGCAGCTGTTGTAATGGGTCAGAGTCAGAATGCCTAACAACTAATGAGTTCATTGAATATCGACTCCTTGAAACGCCGCAGGGAAATTTTTGGTTTATGTCTTCTGTTTAAATTATTTATTGTTGTCATAGAATGCCCAGGTGTGCTTGCACAAATAAATCTTAATGTTATTGAAAGACGAACTCGCAATACAGAACTGTTTACGATTCCACATCATTCTACAAACTATGGTATGAATGAACCAGTTACTAGAATTCTTAGATTTGGCAACGCCGCTGCAACTTAACTTTGGCTTGTTATCAAAATATAGGTCGATGGGTATCACAGGGATATTTGGTTCGTCTTTAATAATTTATATAAAGCTATTGGAATCTGTCACATAAATGTATGTAATGGGAAACCGTGGATAAATAAATAAATCAAAATCGGCTCAGCAGTTGGAGAGTTTTGGGGTGGGGAGTGAATATGGAAGTGAGTAACCCAAGGCAAAGAAATAGAAAGCTTTCTAAATCGATCATTTAATAAAAGTCTATCGTACGTATGATTTTTAACCACCAACGCCACAAAAACAGATGACCCGATTTGGATGCGTTTTTTTTTATGTATCGATTTTTGTGTAAATTGGTCAATTCCTTCAAAAGTCATACCATTGGTTAACGTATTCTAGATAGCCAGCCTAATCCTACTTTCCCGCACCAAAAAATTATGTGAGATAAAATGAGATACCGTGGCGTCATCTATGTCTTCTAGATGGCGCTGTGACCAACAATATACAAGCATGTAGGCTTTTCAAAGTATATACAGTAGATAGATAAACAGCTATAACAATTCTCACAGATACTCTACGGCATCTCATTTTATTTAGGATAATTTTGGACGCAGGAATATATCAATGGTTGTACCCATTTTTCTCTATGATTTTTCACATTCATCAAGAACGCCCAAACCGTTGAACCGATTTGGCACTTATTGGTGAGAACAATATGAAGATCAATCAGAGAAGCAGCAACAGGATGAGGTTAAAGAAATACCCCAGAAGTGTTACGACAACGCTAACTGAAACCAATAATAATCGATCTACTAATAGAATTTTAAAGCGGCTCTATCAAATCATATAACAATTCGAATCAACTGATGTAGTTATAGATGATTAAAAACAGCAGTGTTGCCATCTGAATATTCTTATTTCTCTTTATCGCACATGCTTCAGCGCTTCTTCCATTTCAACTTCACCCATAAAACCAAACATGGAGGCAAGTGACCTGTTCTTATTCTTCCACGCCCTTGATCAAAGTTTTTATTTCGATTAAGCTAAATTCTTCATCTACCACGTCTTTGACGGTAAATTATCTGCGAAGGAGCAATACATGATTTCGCTCGATAGATTGGTAATGAGATGTAAAGAAAGGTAAATGTCATCCAAGGTACCCGAACGACCTTGACGATGGTATTGTGATAGAGGACGTAAACCGCATGTAACAGGTGTACTAATAGGAAAGATAATAAGAGGTTTGGCGCAACGTGTGTTCTATAAGAAATAAAAAAACGTTTAACTAACGATTCGTAAGGAAGACTGGTCTTTCTAAGTAGACAGAACACAGAATCATTAATGGTGGTAACGATTCATTGATCAAGTTTGATAATTGTACTGTAATGTAATACACACTAACTAAGTAACATTTTTATATGTTTGCTTGATGTATGATAATTTTATATTACATACTAAAAATAGTCCTGAAGACTAGTCGGGGGACGGGGAACGGTGTTTAGTATGCAAATCTGGTAATTCTGTTCTACCAGACCAACTTGCATTTAAGTTAATATTCCGCAAAAAAGTAGTAAGTCTTTTAAGTTTTGCATAATAATAATGATAATATAATAATAATAAGTTTATTGCAAAGGAAAAAGTATGGCAGTAGTAGATGAAAGACAATATTATACAATAAACGAATGGACCCAAAAAAGTTTCGCAGAAACTTGTGCTTGGGCATGAGCTCATGTATAAATAACTTAAGACTAAAAAAAATAACATATGGAAATACACAACACGGTAGGTAGTTTTAAATGACTTTATTGTTTTTAGAAGTATTCTCACGAAGATTAATATACATCTGCATGTGCTCGAACCAATTTTCGAAGCACTTATTCCGCTCGTTTGCTGACAGATCCAAAACGGCATTTTTGAATGCGTCAACTGCTTCTTCTGGTGACTGGATCACCTCTGACCACGCAGTCTGTATCTAATTTTTAGGAGAGTAACGAAATCATTAGGACTTAGATCGGGACTATATGGAGGATGGTCCAATAATTCCACGTTTTCTTCCGTTAAATACTGCCTTGTTTTTTGGGCTGCGTGCGAGCTTGCATTGTCTTGGTGGAGGATGATTCTTCTTTCGGGGTTGATTTTTGGCAAACAAATGGTGGTATACCAATCAGCAGCAACAGTTCTTTGCTCACTAAGAGGAATTGTTGCAATATGACCCGCTCTTGACACAGATGTCGCGACCATCTTTTTCGAAACACTTCGAGAGCGGATGACTTTTGTTGGCTTTCCTTCACCTTGGAACACCCAAACATCCGACTGTCGTTTATTTTCTGGTTCATAACAGTAAATCCACGATTCGTCACCACTAACAATGCTGTACACATTTTTTGAGTTTCCGCAATTCAAATGGTCAAACGTTTTTAGACACCAATTAACCCTGTTGCTTTCTGCTCTTCAGTCAGCAGGTGGGGGTATCCAACGAGAAACTAATTTTCTTACTCCTAATTCTTCATGTAAAATTTTTTGAATGGAGGTCTTTGAGATCTTCAAGGACGCCTCAATCTCGCGATATGTCACATGTATTTTCAATGATGAGTTTGCGCACAGCATCGACGTTTTCCTGGGTGACTGCCGTTTTTGGTGCACCCACGCTGGGATCGTCGCTAAGACTCACCCGTCCACGTTTGAATTCTCCATACCAACGGGAAATTGTCGACTGATGTGGCGCTTCGTTGCCGAAAACAGACAGTAACTCAACAAGGCATTCTTGTTGCAATAATTATCTCTGAAAGTTTTAATAAATTATGGCCCGAAAATGTTTTCGGTTGAGTTCGATTTTTCTAATGACTTGGTGACACTTAGAAATTCACTGTAGTGAGAACATTGTTGTGAAACTTTGAATTTAAGTTTACTAAAGAGTGAGGTTAAGATTCAGTACTGACGTTCGATCCGCGCGGCTTACTATGTTTGACATTTTATTTTGTAATGTACTTGTGTGGGCATTATGTGATGAATCTAATGTGGGGTCGTGGTAAGAGAATGTAGACGTAACTATGCTGAGTTCAAGCCCGCAGATCAAGTTTTTCATTATATTCGTGCAACAGCTCTGAGAGTCAAATACAGTACATTTGCAAACCTCCCTTAAAGGTAGAACTCATGTTGCATAACATCAGTTGGTAGAATTACATTATCAAGCATTTGCTAAAAAAAGGTAAATAAGGTGCATCCCACTGTTTTGTCTTGTTATTTACAACATTTATTGTAGTTTTTCCTGCGAAATGATCACAAAGTATAAAGGTATAAAATACAAATAAATGTAAAACTACTGAATCCAGCTTTGTCATTTTGAGTTCTCAAAACGTCTTCAGTTCAAGCATTAGGTTGTAAAAAATTGACAAGATCAAGTGGGTAATATGTGGTTGTCCAAAACGGACGGGGAAAGTAAACGCATATTAAAACAAGAAAGATTGATATTCAAATCACGTTGGGTTTTATTTTGAAGGTTCATTTATACCATTTATGTATGAAAAATAATATCGCTCAAATGTTCACCACGACTGGATTTACAGACGTCCACGCGATGGTCGAAATTTTCAATGACATTTTGCAACATGGTCGGTTCTGTGGCATTTATCTCGGCAATGATGTTTTTTGAGTTCTTGGAGGGCGGTTGGTTTGTTGACGTAGACTTTGCTTTTCAAATATCCCCATAAAAAGAAGTCCAAGGGAGTAAAAATCGCACGATCTTGGTGGTCAAGGCACATTTCCTCTGCGCGAAATCACGCGATCACCGAAGGACTGCAATCGATGGATATTGACGTTGGTTGTGTGGCATGTTGCACCGTCTTGTTGGAAATAAACATCGTCCATATCCATTCCTTCAAGTTGCGGCAAAAAATAGTCCTTTATCATCACGTGATATCGCTCAGAATTAACGTTAACGGCGTCCCCGGCCGCATTTTCTAAAAAGTAAGGTCCGATGATGCCTTTTGACCACAATGCACACCACACAGTCACTTTTTGAGGATGCATCGGCTGCTCTTGATACTCACGGGTATTTTCGTTCGCCCAGATGCGGCAGTTTTGCTTGTTTACCGTACCATTCAAAGTGAAATGCGCTTCGTCGCTGAACATGATTTTTAATGAAAAATTGGCATCAATTTGGCGGTGTTCAAGGAGCCAATCTGAGAACGTTCGACGCGAAAAATGGTCGGCCCGACGCAGCTCTTGCGTCAATTGGATCTTGTAGGCGTGTAAATTCAAATCCTTGTGGAGAATGCGGAGCAAACTGGTTCTCGAAATGCCCAATTCTTGGGATCGACGCTTTGTTGATTGTTTCGGATCGTCTCTCACACTCTCCTTCACAACAGCAATATTTACCGGTGTGCGAACGCTCCTTGGCCGGCCAGAGCCTGGCAGATTTGCCACAGAACCTGTTGCCTCGAATTTACGCACCAGACGACCGACGGTTATTTCGTTTGGGCGGCTGTTGCGACCGAAATGTTCACGAAGCGCGCGAAACGTGTTTTTTATTTTTGCACCATTTTTGTTGTGCTCTTGAATAACTTTGATGCGGTCTTCAATCGAATACGACTCCATAGCGATCAATGTTAAACATTCAACTAACAAAATGACATGTCGGTGACAGAAAACAAAGATAGCGTCTATGTCAAATTGACGTTTACTTTCCTGCGTCCCTATTGGACAACCCTAATTTGAAGTTTTGAGTTTTATGTTAGATGAACTAATAGAAGTAGGAAACTTGAATAAATAAAGATGTTTTATTGAAAAACTTAAAGAGGTGCGATTAGCCTGTTTTGCTCATTGTTAAGCACCATTAATTGGATTTTTAAGAGGTTGAACATTTCGGTAGCCAGCTTAAAAGATGTTGATTTTTATAAAAGGAGTTAAAAAGTCATGTCCTGGTTTATTCAACCATTCGACTAGGTTTATGCTACCCCTAGGACGTACGGTGAAAGATTTCATCAAAATTCATTCAGTAGTGCTTAAGACATGTCACATCACGATATAAGATATGGATTTGGCGTGTTTAAACAAATCCGTAAAAACGAATCTGGAACTTTTCTATTTTCAGATAGGTCCATTTTCAGATAGGTCCATACTACCCCAATTTCCGTTTCTCCGCGAAACACCCTGTATGGTTTCGAGATGTATATGGAAGATAAATTCCTCTGATAAATCTCTTCCTGAGTGGAATTCTTATTCAAAACTTGACATAACATAAGGTTTCGGAAATTGAAGCGGGGGTTTGCCCCATTACATAAATCGAGGCCGCCTAAAATGTAATTTAGTGAATTAATACTGATAAGCTCAGGGGTGTGATTACAAAAACTGTACGTGGCGAGAAAAATTATAACAATAAACTCAATAAATTTTCAACACGTGAAGCAGCCAATGTGTCAGGTATCAATAATTGACAAGGAGGAGAACAGAAGAACATCAATGACCAAAAGGTGCCAAGGATATGTATACCTCACGACCACATCTAAGATGTAATACGTAATGTTAAATTCTTGTAGTGGGTGAAGTGGGCCGCTCGGGGTGCGATTCGGAGAAGGTTATCGGCACATACGAGCCCCTTCCCACTTCAGTTGGCCCATTTCAAGATTTGTACCAAAATATGCCTTTATAAACTGAACATGACGAAACTATTTACTTCTAAAACAAGTTATTTTCTCAAAAACATTTTAGATACACTCTAGTCGTAAAAAATACATATTTGAAATCACTTATTTCTTCCCATATTTCTTGAAGCTTTTGTCTCAGTTCGGTGTTGGATGTTGTCGTAGAACTTTTTTCATCTCGTACCACAAAGTTTCAATAGGTGACAGATCTGGACTGCTAGAAACCCATTTCAAAGGTGGTACATTATTTCCTTCCATCCATTAGCCTTTTTTGAGGTATGGCACGCTGCACCGTCTTGCTGAAACACAAAATCTTGGTCGGTTGTCAAACATTCTTCCATCACTGGTAAAAGCGCTTCTTCTAAAATTGCCAAATATTTGTTTGTATCCACATTTCCATCAATAAAATGAAGTTTTCCTACTCCTTTTGATGACATACTGCCCCAGACCATAATGGATGCTGGAAATTTCACTTTTCTCTTCAGACAGTTAACATGGAATGCTTCATTTTTTTGCGAATAACTCTACTGCGACTATCACCAACACAAACTTCGAATCGGGCCTCATCACTCCATTTTATTGCACACCATTGTTGAGGTGTCCATTGTCTATGTTCTTCAGCCCATCTAAGCCGATTTTTCTTCTGCAGTGGAGTTAGTAGTGGCTGTTCTTTGGCCTATAAACAAGTTGTGCAACTTTAGGGTTTTTAATTCACTTTTTTTTATAAGAAAACTTACCTTGCAAGTGCTAAATCCCAGTTTGTGGGCCTCTCTATGAGTTGTGGACCTCGAAATTCTCCTTCCAACAGCGTCACTCCACAGAGCACTTAATTGTAAATAATTGGCACGCCTGTTTTTCACGATTATTCTTCTCAATGCTCTTCGGTCGGCATTTGTGATATTACTTTTTTTCACATATCATGGCTTAATATTAACTGAACCAATTACGTTATATCTTCTAGCCATATTTCTCACACTGTACCGCCATAAGTCTAACAAAGTTGCAGTTTCTGAGTTTGATTTCCCATAATTAAAACATTTAATTATCAGTAACAGAATTTTCTCACTAATAACCTTTCTTCTACCCATTTTGAAAACCTTAACTACCCAAAACTATTTTAAACGTATTCTGACAGCTGTGATTAATAAAAACAATTGTCATGGCTTTTATTTTTCACACCCAGCTATGCGTTATAGACTTATTTTGCATTGAAATGAAAATAAGTTGATATGCTGTAATTGCATGTGTATTTTTATGCTGCAAATTTGATTAAGGAATGATAAAGTTGGTGTTTTCTACTATATATCTGAATATTCATTGTTAATACTTTAAATCTATAACACGCTGCTACTTTTTTATTTGTGTTTGATCAGGAAAAAAAATCAGATTTCAATAGTTGGGCGAACTGAAGTGGGAAGGGGCTCGTAGTGAATGGAGACATTATCCCTTCCTCAGGGGTTCTTGATGAGTTTGGGGCAGGGTGAAGAAAATATAACCCTGTCCAGTGGAGGAGAGTTTCCAATCGTACCTAGGCTCAGTGAAGAGTCAAGAAGCAAAGACGAAAAAAAGATTTAGCCTGAAACAAAATTCAATATGGCAGCGGGTTCCATGATAATACAAGTCGGATGCTACCTTCGTTGGAGTGTGGCCCAAAAGAGCATTTCGACAAGGCTATACCGAAAAGTCGGAAAAACATATTTGGTAAATCTCCCGGATTTCCGTAAGACATAAACATAATGACGATCATCGATATGACTTTTTTTCTGGCTAAATCTTCAAAGTTGCGTGATACTCTAACGAGTTACTACCAAAAAGAGTAATTTCTCGAATTTAGGTCATGGAACCCAATGCTTCCGGACATCAAGTTGGACGGAACAGCACTAGACATTTGGATCATCGATGTGGCACATGTCATTATGTGACGAACGAAAATTGAAACATTTCCCTACTACAGTAGCAGAGATTAGACGAATATTCTCAAGAAGCCATAGAGAAATACTTCAGAGGAATGACGGTAGTTCAATTTTAAATATGTTAACATTTGTCTACTGTTTACAATCTTTGCAGAGTCGCAGCAGTTACTACAGGATATCCGGATGAAGTTCAGGGCTGTTCCCACGGACCATTGTGGCACCTTGGCGAATTCAGCTTTGGTAGCTGTTCACAGTGTACAATTT